>NC_041797.1:13282948-13463325 GCF_002114115.1 Malus domestica | reverse complement strand
GAAAAGTAGAATCAGCTGTTGATGAAAAATCATCAAGCTCGACCTATTGGGGCAACTGTTGTGCCTGAAGCACACTATAGCACGAACCAATGCCCAAAACGACAACATAGGCGTGGCAGGGGCGGCCAGAAGCCACCCCATCAAGGTCAACAGACCCAAGGCCCACTTAAGGGAGGAAATCGAGCCCATAAGCGCCATAACCTCTCGCTTCCAAGGCCCCAAACTTCAAGAATAAGGGCAAAGCACCTGAAACAATGGATGCAGACATATGCTACTGCTGTGTTGATGTTGAAGAAGAGATCCAAGGATTTATATAGTGCTTAGGTGAGTAAGTTACAATGGAATTAAATTTTTTATTTAGTCTGACTGCAGTTTTTTATTTTTAAGAGCATTACTAAAGCATTTAACGTTATAACTGTTAATTATAACAGCAACTAAATTACAAGAAAATCTGATCATCACGATCGTAAATCTGTTCTTCGTTCTTCGTTTTTCCTTTTAATCTTGGTAACTTGGCAGTGGCAGTTGAAAATTACTTACTGCCAGTAGAATAAAAGTTACAAAGTCGATATGTATTGTATGAAAATCTATCAAAGCTTGAGAATATTTTAATTTTTGTCATAGACTTAAACAAGGCCGGTCCATAAATTTTTGAGGCCCGGGGTGACGTAAAAAAAAGTGCCATAACTTCATGTAAGAAAATTATTTATTTTCACACATAAGATATCGATAAAATTATACTTAGAAAAACACTTCATACTCAATAATTTGGAAACACAGAAAGACTAATTTATTTTGTATTGAAAGAGGGAAACAAAAAAACTTCGGGCTTACAAGTAGATAGATGATGAGTTTTGTTTTCCATCTGAACGTTGAATGTGTTTTTGAATAAATTGTGAGGTGTTTTTTTTTTCTTATTTACTAACCTTGTCAATATGGGACTAAAAAATAATGATGTTTTCGAGTACCTTAATTGATATGTATTATTAATGAATGACCACTAAATTAAACATTTTGATGACACGTCATATAATTTGCAAATTTGGTCTACGTATTATTCTTTGTTGAAGATTAGACTTGAATTAAAACGAACATTTAAAAATAACAACCCACATAGTAACTAAAAATAAATTAACAACCAAACAAAAATTTGTAAAAATTGAAAAGAATAAACATGCATATAGCATTTCGAACTTAGGACCTCTTGTTAATTTTAAACAACAAAAATCATTGTTTCTAATTAAACTTCTTGATCCTTTAACCAAATTTTATAAATTTATACTTTATAAAAGAAATTTGTAAAAAAATAGAAAATAAATAAGCACACATGGTGTTTTGAACCCAAGACCTCCCCATTATTTTCAAATGACAAACCACCACTTCTAGTTAAATTTCTATGTCTTCGAACCAAATTTTATAAATTTAGACTCTTATAAAAACATATATAAATATTACACCCTAATAATTTTGATGCCCCTAATTTTTTTGAACCTTGGACGGTCGCTCTGCCTGCATTGGACCTGGGCCGGCCCTGGACTTAAAAGAGTTAGGAAGTTACGTTATTACTAAGCAATTTCAAATAAAAGCAGCTTTTGCTTTCTGAGGGTTTCTGGGAAAGCAGCTTTTCTTTGACTTTCGAATCTCAAAATATATTCACAATCAAATGAAATCATCCGGTAATTGCTGAGATTGGCTGCCTGCAGAAGCAACCACAGCAGTAGCTAATTAGTGGTTCGAATGAATATTCACTCCACTTGCTCGTTTCGCTCCTTTGTTTATTGTGTGAGTCACTTTCACACACATATATTTTCATCTATGTAAATTAGATCGACCAAACATATTATTTTTCTTTGTTTAGAAGGTTCGGTGCAGTTTGATGTGGTGCAGAAAAACTGTTGTCATGCTATCGTTTACTTGCAATTCCACGCAACTTGTTAAGTGGGATAGTGCAATCCACACACCAATTTTTACTTCTCACATACATCTCTCTCAATTTTTGACTGTCGGATTGGATGAATTGAAGAAAATTTGATGACAAAAAATCAACAAGTGTGTGTGGGAAGTAAAATGGATGTGTAAATAACAATTTCCTAACCATTTTGTCGGAAAAAATGATCTTAGTTCTTGTGGATAACAAGTCAAGACATGCTAAAAAAACTCTCAAAAGTGAGACTCTCTATGTATTCTTTGTTGCCTCAAGTTTTAGGCACAATGTTTTATAACATGGTACATAAATTGACCTTAAACTATGAGATAGTAGAAACTCTATGGAGAATCTCACTCTGAGAGTTTCCTTAGCATTTCTCACAAGTCCATAATTGGATTTTTGAAATTTGAGTCATTTTCTATGAAATTTCATGGAAAATTACTACAATCCAGTCGCTGTTACTTGTTCAGTTCAGTTACTTGCACTAAAAGACATCTGCAATTTTTTTGAATATTTATATGTTGCCCATAGCTTATATAACTCCATACAATTTGGAACAGAGAATCAGGTGAGGAAAAAAGGGTAATCGAAACAGTAAAGAGAGAGTTAATGGCAGAGAGTGCAGTAAAGTTTCTGCTCGACAAGGTTGCACCATTTTTTGAAAATGATCTGCAACTTTTGGGAGGGGTTAGGGAAGAAATTGTGTATCTGAGAGGGGAACTGGAGCGCATGACTGCGTTTCTGAGGGTTGCTGATGCTTTTGAAGAGAGTGATGAGGAAGTCAAAGTATGGGTGAGGCAAGTAAGAGACATTGCTCATGATAGCGAAGATGTTCTGGACGAATTTACACTTCTCCATGCACATGATCATGGGAAGGGGTTATACAGTTCCATCCATAGGTTTTTCGTGTTGCATTAAGAACATGAAATCTCAATACCGAATTTCTGCTGAGTTACAAGGCATCAACTCGAGAATCAGAAAAATCTCGGAGGTTCATATGAGACTACGTCACAGTTTAACATTGTCATTTCACACCTCTGGCGAAGTTTAGTTTATCTGTTGATAAATGCGATATCTAGTAATATAGCTACTAAAGATCGAGAGAAGAACTCTCTCGATCTGAGCTAAGAGGGCGCAGCATGATCGCAGTGTATTTGCATCTACTACATTAGCAGAAACAGAACTAGATTATATGATTTTCATGACAAGTTGAGACGAGCTAGTTTAAGTTGGTGCATGTAGTCTTGTGGTGGACCTCCGGACACCGCGAGTATGGTGCCTAAGCTACCACAGATGATCGCTCATTTGTTAGAAGGGTGAAAATATGAGCAGAGATGACTTAGGGAAGACAACACGTTAGCGAAGTGCAATCTATCAATGTTGCCTGGCGGCAGGAGGTTAGATAGTTGGGCCAAAGTTTCAACTCGGTGGATTCTGAGACCTCCTCTTCCTGCATCGAACTTATTGGCACGAGGAAGCTAATTCACCTTCGTATTAACGCACCAATCGATGGATCTTAGATTCTTCTTGTCTATCTTTGGTTCCTCACCATAAAAAAGGGTTTACTTAAGTTACACCGCTGCACCTTACAAAGCAAGTAATAGAGCGTTGGAACGTTTGGGAAAATACCTCTTCTCTCTTGTCCTCACAATTTTCCTCAATGTGTATATTGCAATGTCCCTCAACCGAGGATACCTACCAAAAGGGCATACCTCTTGTAAGAGTAACACACAAAAGGTAGGAATGACACCAAAAAAAGTGCTCTCTCCGCTTAAGTCAGAAGGCCCTAGTACTATCCATGCAAGACAATAACGAATATCACCTTCATGACAGAGCATCAAGGTGCAAGTTTGTGCAACCATCATGAGTATTTCAAAGGCCTATGAGTCTTCGCAGAACCATAGAGAAAATGATTCTTACGCAGTCCCAAGTTTGTGATGATCCTTAGATTGTTCTGGCCGCCTGAAAGGAACATATTAGACACTCCGAATCGTGTTAGGACGACAGTGTGTTCAGTGATAGCGTAAGTTAGATGTTCATTCTGCCTTAGGTATGCCCGCTATTAGAATTACTTAATCTCTCATAGCTTGTTTACCGATTATGCAATACTCTCTAGTTGGCATTTTATGATATAACTCGAAATTCCCATCACCATGATTGATTGACCTACTTGCAGTAGAGACACATCACACTAAGAAGAAATCGAGTGTAAGCATACCGGTTTAAGTATGGTTCTTTAATTTTCGAGCTCCTTATTGCTCTGACCAGTTGATAGATCGCAATTCGAAGGGATAGACTATATTTATGCATAGAATGATCATTATCCTGATAGGAACTTTCATATGTCCCTCCCTTATTTTGAGGGAATAATATCTCGTGATTAATAGTCTTTAATATTATCATTAGATGATATCGTGCGAGATGTGCGTGCCGCTACATTTTCACACAGTGGCCATCATTGTGTGTCTCTTGCTACAGCCGAATTTGCATGCACTTTGCTCAGCTCAGACATCATATAGCAAGCACAGTGATTTTCCACGGAACGTGGCAGCTTGGTGGAACATTTCTTAGGCCTTAGTGTCGCACACGTAAGCTGTAGACTGATGTCTGTCTATCTCAACTGTTAGAAGTAGGCCTGAGTCGAAACTCTAAGCACTTTCGAATAATAAATATGTAGACATTTCACTTCCATTAATTAACTCGAACTAATCTTCTCCAACACAATCTTCTCTAAATATCAGCAAATCTACTACTTGCTTAGACACTTTTAGATACATTCAGAGAGCATCATCGCGAGGAATTTCCTCAAGGCTACACCATAGAGTGTGAATGAGCTTAGTATATCTCGAGTTCCACGCAGGATATAGTGGGCTAGTGGCATGACCTATTATCGTTAAGAGAAATACTATATCCAATGCATACCGGTACAAATCACCTAAAGATGTTCAGACGGGATACCTCATATGAACGCTTGCTCTGAAAAATATTTTAAGAAAGCAAATGACTCACTGACTAAAACTGGAAAGTAGCGATGCAGACACAACAATCCAGAATGAGCATGTAGTTTTCATATATGTGCTCATATCACTCCTATCATTCACGCTTTACTCTTCGCGTGAGATATAGCATTTCTTCTATATAACTCCGAAGATAAGTTTACAGACTTGACCTACAACCAGGCATAAAACGGCCATAAAACGAGTTAGCACGAAATTATAAGAGCAACGATCAAAGCAAATTGCCGATCCGGACTAGATACTCTCGCAAAAACCCTTACCTGCTTGACTAATAAAGTAAACAGGAAAACACATAGTATGTACAATTAGTTTGCATCTAACGTTTGCTTCTGCGCTGTGTTATGATTACAAGAGCCGATGAGAGTTTTCGCGGAGTAAATTACGTCTATTCGCGTGTGCATATTTTCTACATTTCTGTTTTCCTGGATGCCTGTTTCGGTTTTGTCTACGCCTCGTATCGCAGCTGCGTGTGAGAAATGTTGCGCTGCTGACCTATATTACGTCATCTTTCTAGTCGCGTTTGTTGCTTCGACATCCGTTGTTCTTTTTTAGATACTCGTATTTCGATACGCCTCTGGTCAACACGTATTCGCTATGACACCAGGTACAATCCTAATCCTGAATGCATATAATTCCTACTGCTCAGGGAGGAAGGCCCTTACTCCAAACCATTTCTGATGGCATCGTTGTATTTTTTCACTTACTCGCCTTGTTCTCGCTAGGCTACGCAAAGCACTGAAAAATGCACTCTACGTTTTTGCATACTCTCTGTGGTGATATCTATCGGGTCCGACATGCGCTAAGTCGGCTACGAGTATATTTAGGCTTAGTGCGTGTTATGGTTAATTTTGTAGGGTGACGGTGTATGACAGGAATTCTCGAGTTGGCACTACATGAATAATTGTGGGCTTCTATTGCCGGTGCTTTCCAACAGTGTTTGCGGTTGCGCCTATTCTACACATATGTCCTCATTAGGACATTGAAGTTTTTTTAATTTCAGAGGTGTGACAACCAATTACAAGAATCAGGCGATTTGTGGTTGCCATATATTTAATACGTCGTGCATCTTGTTGGCGTGGTCCACTAGTTACTAATCTTGATTGTTGTATGGCGGTGAGATTTAGGCAAATTGGTGTGTTGTAATTCCACACATTAAAGGAAAGGGTGTTACACAGCGTACATAGTGGATCTTTCAGTCTTGAATGGTGAACAGTCTCCCATCTTGTATGCACATATTCAGCGCGAACCCTCGTATTTCTACTGCCTCGACTCTCTCCATAACCCTCGCGCTAGAGACGCGAATAATTCACATCAAGATCTTTTTCTCCCGCAGTCGCCTTCGTCTAACACACCCCTTCATGCCTAGCGAAGATTTCAGTCGTCCTTCATGCTTTCTTGTGCGGCAGAGCGAGTGTAAAGTAAACCCCTCGGACGGAGGAATTCTCGGATGTGGGGATTTCCGCACGTTAGGCCTTTCTTAGCAGTAGGACTCATCTACTGTCTATCGTTGCATTAAGTCTCCTTAGGTCAGATACAGTGCGTCTGAAATGGGTAGACGGAGAGTAGTTTAACGATTGAACGACAGCCGTTTATTCCTTCAGTATCTGGCCCATCCTTATTCGAGCCAGTCGTTGAAGTCAGTCTCAGTCTTTTGAAGGAAGACAGGCTAATTAAGTTGTGTTTCTGAGCGCGGGCGATCGGCAATTTCAGAGCTCCGTAAACATGTGCGGCAGTTTGAGTGGAATCAGACGCTTAGATGTATAGAGTGGGCAGGGGTGACAACGACCGGAAGATAGTACGAAGATTAAGACGCTTGCGCAATGGCTATGACTCTGAACCTCCATCGGTTTCTTCGGGGAGGCTACATTTGCCTCATACGTGGTTTCGTTAATGGTGTTGCTGTAAAATAATTACCATTCTTCTGCGGTTAGTTTATCTCAGCGCCAACTATGGTAAGAGTTCGTTGAATTCGCAAGTAGTAGGACTTGTTCTTTCTGTTATAATGTCATGGTTCACCTGGGGGATTGAACACTATAGCGTTTGGTTTCAAGTTTGAATTTTTTAATGAAGAAGATTGCTATAGGAATTAAAATTCGTTGTTGGGTTCTGCAAGAATTGAGGAGTATAAGCGTTCTTTACTTTGTGACTTTCCCAGTTTAGCAGGCGGGTTTTAGTTTTTTGTGGAATTTCGGTAGTTATGACGGCTGAACAAGCTGAAGGTTGCTTGATTATTAGATTATGCTGGCGAACGTATATTCTATACACGTATGAGATCGCATACGAACTAGGCAACAGAGTATTGGAAGGTGTGCGCATATTCCCGGAAGTTATTCCACCAATTTAGAAGTCTCGGCGGAGGGTCTACCCTTGGAGGGTTTTTGACGTTACAGGAGGAAAAAAATCTTGTGGCCTTAGCAACCCAAATCACTTCTTGCTCGAGTTTTGTTCTAGAGCTCACCTCTAATCGAACTTGTATAGCCTGTGTAGGAAGTTCTTTTTCTGTTACTTCACTGATCAGTTTGTGATATCTTATACGCTTTGGAGAATTGTCTGTAAGAAATCTCGATTTTTGGTTTAGAGTTAGAAATTTCTACGTGTTTTAGTTATTTACTCTTTTTAAGAATAGTTTTGCATAATACTCTCTTGTTGGTTAATGGATGGTCTTGAGCTTTACTCTGGGATAGTTTTGAAATCTCAGTTTTTGAAGATAGTGATATTCAGTATTATTCTATATTTTATTCGTCTTAATACTTGCGCATTTATATCGTGTAATGCATACACTAGTATGGTAGGAATTTGGAATTTCAAAAAGGAGCTCAGTTTCCAAAGGGATGATATCCATGCAAAGGTGGAAGTGGATTCGTAGGAAAGAGAGTCATCATGATATGTCAAAGTACGATGAAATAGTAGTGAACGCCTATCTAGCAACACTAGCTAGAAATAACACATCCAAAATGGGTTCATAAAGTTGGTTTGGATAGAATGTCAATTGACAACTTATATATTATACTATTTTTAATTGATTAGGAGTGGATAAAATCTTATCTATATATATTTACATTGTAGAATGTACTCTGTTGTAAAACAGACAGTATATTAAGCGTCTTGCTTCACAGATAATTAATCCCCGATCGTGCGTCCTAAATCTCATCTATGATTTAGTACTCGACTCTATTGTATGATCAATTTATGTGAAGAAGGATGGTTAATTCTCGAATCTCGACATATCTGTGGGATTACAAAAATAACATCCATAGAATATGCGTACCTTCTCCAATAGTTGTATTCGAATATAAATAGATGTATTCTTAAGCTCTCGGGAACGGATAAGACTGCTTATAAAATTATCTTATTCAGAATCACTTAGCTACAAAATATGGAGAGATTAGAGTGATTTCACAAATTTTGTAGCAATTAGATGACGGGATGTGACTTAAAAGCCTTGTTACAGTTTTTAGTAACTCTAAAAGACTAACAAATCTTACATAGTCATTCTTCCATGGTAGAGAGCTTGAGCAGAAGGAATATATTGCAAATTTTTCGCCATTTTGTGCAATAGGCTCTCCAGCACTAATTCGTTACTTGGGCAAAAAGGAAGAAGGAAAGGATTAAGTTAAGTCAGGCAGACATGCCTATCTTTAGCCACTGTTTTTAGTAGAATTAGCACGCCGACGGACCGGAACTCTCCGTATCATTTTATCCTTATAAACAACACGTTATGCACATGCTTTTTTGGAGCTCCAGTGGATAGCAGCCATCACAAACTACTATTATTCGGGCAGGAACGCAAGTTCTCTCTTATATATAACTCGATGGACCACTACGGCTATAAGTGATCAACATTTCCGACAGAATAAGGCTCTATCCTGCTGATGTATAGAAAGATCAAGAATATATTATAGAAAAAGCAACCTCAAGTATTATGGGATGGTTTATCTCTCTCCACAGTCAGCCTTGTTTAGCTGGGGTGAACCACGTCCATACGGAGGGCGACGTTTATAGAGCCACCCAAATCGCGGACTACCTCAGATCAAGATAGGGAGTTTACAGAAGGGAGTTGTTTGCAATCTCACATATTCCTCAACTTTTAACGCCAGAGATTAATCACCCAATTAGCGTGCTACACCACACCAAGGAAGAGCAAATAAAGAGAAGAAAGATGTAAGGTAATAATTTCCTTCTCGTATATACATAAAGTTGAGCTATAACAATAATGAATACCTCTTGATGGAGTGAGAACCACCAAGAAAGAAATCACATGTTCTTTCTTAGCCAGAATTCTATGGAAGCTGCGGTACCTGTCTTTACTTTCTTCTGCTAGCGCCCTTCTTCTTCTTCTGGTTGACATTGCCGACTGTCTTTCTTCTCTTACACCATGAAGTTCAGCAGCAATTGTGCTCAAAATTTTCATTAGTTTCACCCAGTGACTTATGCTCACGAGGGATACACCACCTTATAATGTGGATACTCGAAAAGATGCCTGTAGAGCGGAAACAGCATACGATTGGTCTTCACTCCCACAAAGAATAACATGAAGAAATTCCATATCTGGTCCTCTTTTGGTGGTGTGTGTTTTACTCATGCTAAATTATATGCCCTTGGGTCACATTAAAGTTCATTTGACGCTCTTCCACGCCTGCGGGTTGAGCCAAAGTTCCTGAAAACGACATGATAAGCCCAGACCAAACACAATGCACGACAACATCACTCGCCAAAACACTAGCAAGGAGATACCTACCAGCGACCAAAATAGCTTTTCCAAGAGAAAATTGCCCAATCATACACTCACAACGCCTTCTTCTTTTGATGTCAATATAGGTACAATATGAATGTGAGACCAAGTCTTCTCATTACGTGTGCGATACAAACTTGGCATTACCATCCATATCCTAAACCTATATTGTGCAGATCACTCTCTAGTATCACTGGAGTTAGGAGAGGTTGCTTTTCCTTTACGATGAATCTTTGGCTGGTTTGAGAATTGATTGCCTACCCCGTTATACAACCAAAACACAATTCACGACCTTTATCAATAGCTTGGGTATTACAGGCTTCCACAATGTACTATTAGCTTAGGGTATTTCCTGTCGCATTGATATTTTAGATACCTAGGAATAATTGTAGGCTATCACTATACTAAAATGGCAACTCGTGCTTCGTGTCTACCTTTTTTTAGATCACAAAGATTTGAATACCTCACTACACACTTTTTGAACTTCTGATAGTTCAACCCCAAATCTTTTAGAAGCCCATGATCCAAATGCCTTCCTTTAATTATTGTGTACTCAAGCAGAACTACCAATTTAAAACTTTCGGCGACTCGATGGTTTGAAGGATATGGTAAATCACGTTTACGGATGCAGCGGCAAAATTGGATCGTTGCCAACCCAAGTACTCTCGGAGCTACCTCATTAGTAAAACATTACGCGCCGCTCTGTAGATTTTGCTTCTGATGCTCCTTCGCACTCATGATGGCTGTTATGCGGGTCATTTGACGTCTGTAATGATGCAAGTAGACGAAGATAACCTCTAATCGTGCGTGGGGTGTGTCAAACTTCACAGAGATTATGTACATGTTCTCCTCCATGCTTACATAATGCGCAAATGGATAAAACCTAATAATATTGCGGCCTCTCTGAGCACTATGCTCTTTCGTTTCCATCAAGTAGAATTATTTTAACCACTGAAGCATAATATCCCTCAAAGTAGTCGCAAGCGTAGCTTGCTGATTAATTGTAATGTTCTCTTGTCCATAATTTTGTACTCTTTTTTTTACATCGTGGTATAGTTTGGCATGATTTGATGATATTGTCGAACATTCATTCATTAGCCAACCTGACATGCTTCAATATGTGAGGGCATGCTATGAATAGAAGCGAACTTAGATGCTCAAATTTTAGTCGTTCACAAATTGATGATTCGTTCTAAGATGATTACTCATTGCGGATAACTATTCAGAATAATACGTTATTGTGAGCTCGACAAAATAATTTACATTTGTCAATGGTTTCTTTTTCCAAAAAATTCTGTACTATATTCTATATTTGCAGAGACTTTTTCTTCCCTATATTACATGTATTTTATTATCTATTTTGTGAGTTTTGATGTGGAAACATCTAATATTTCCATAATTTGACATGGTCACAAAGGAATTGTGATCTTCTATTTATTGAGATTGGTTTACCTATCTTCGGTTTTGTGTGTTCTGTATATATTCATATGACTCCAACTTTATGATCTCGAGTGATGAGCTCATTCGATACAGTAGTTCATGTCAGGGTGATTTCAGATTGTAGCATGTTACTGATTCTGGCTTGCGTCCTATTTCCTTCCTATTAGTTCAATTCGTTCCTAAATTAGCCTTAAGCAATTTCCTTTTTTCCCGTTTCCTTCAATCAAGAATCTCTATTTCATATGCTCATGCATCAAAACGCGCATCCTTCACGCAGCTCATCTCTACTTTCCTAATCTACTTCTCAAATCCACGCTTCGACATATTCTTTGCAATGTAGTGAACAACACATTGATGTCTCAGCACAACATTTTATATCGAGAAATTTTAACATGTGGACAAGTATAGCTCATATTATTTCAACCTATTTCTCTGAAGGGAGTGAGCAATACTATCCATGATGTTTCAATGATAATTGGCAGTTCCTTATGGTAATTTAATTTTTTTTCTGGTCCCTGCTCCATACTACATTTAATTCCCCTAACACCACTACACATAGCCTTTGCAATATGCTTCTCTATTCTATTAAAGTTGATTTTATCTTCAATTTGCCTCAAACCAATCATCTCTTTTATTCTCCTGATTTTTAATTTCTCTCCCATGTATGTTTGAGTCACTAAGCTAGACTATTATCTCCATTCATTCATGTGTTGTATCACTAGTTTAGGATTGTGCTCATTATATCGAAATGTTGTAATTCTAGATGCCCTATGTTGTGAGGTTATGAAGACCGGCTTTAGTACTACTCAAGGTTTTGTCGCCACTCGAAAACTGAGGGTATATCGCAATAGCTTTGCATTACGAGACCCTCTTATCTTTCTTGTTTTTATTACAGAAGAAACATACTATTACATGACTGACGGAGGATGCGCTTCTATCTAGTACGGTTTAGAAAAGAATTTCCCGATCTCTCATCCATGAATCTCGGAGACCTCACTATTTATATAGGCTCATACCCATTAGTCAACATGCTAAGCTGGGTCCTTTATGTGTACATTTGCTTTCTTCGTGACTCTCGCCTGCTTTCCTCTATCTTGGCGCAAATGATACTCTGTGGCACTGTCTCAGGCTCTTGTTCGTCTTCGCTGGCTCTTTATAGCGTCCAATTTTCGCAATCTCCCACTTCCTGGGGATGTGTGGTTTTCAAGATAGCAGGAGTTGTTTCCGTAGCCTACCGCACTGGGTCATTCTTAAGCACCATCTGCTCCTTTTCTTTTTCGATGGATCATCTTTATCGACGTGCTCAAAGCCACTACTTTGTATAGTGCGTAAATTTGTCTCCTTCCCATTCTGCCTCTGTGCATGTTACTGAGTCCGACCATTGATTTGAGTAGATATGTGAGGCTAAGAGAGCCACATAATATGCAAGGAACTATATCGAATATTGTTTTCAGTCCCTCTCTCTCAGGATACATTGCTGCACTACTTGGGGGGGATATTTGTGTCTTTTTCGCTCTTTGTGCTTGGCAATAGACTCTTGAGGTGAAACTTGCTCTTCAACTTGAATAGAATCTTCAAGTTCAACTTCTTCAACATCCTCATGGTCTCCAACTTCTTCACTTGTAGTGGCTTCGACATCAGCGGAAATAGGATTTGAAGTACCAGAGGCAACTTTTCTCAAGCGCTCCACCTGTTGGACATCTTTCACATTCTTCTCAGAGACTTTGTACATACTTTCTTCATCAAATGTCACATCTCTACTAATTACCAATTTCTTCATCTCTGGACACCACAACCTGTAACCTTTGACACCACTACTAAAACCAAGAAAGATAGCCTTTTTGGCTCTAGGATCAAGTTTATTTTCAGTCACATGAAAATAAGCAGGTGAACCAAAAAATACGGATATAGTCATAATCAGAAGAAGGTTTTCCAGTCCATACCTCCATTGGTGTCTTACCCTGAATAGCAGCTGAGGGTAACCGGTTGATGATGTGACATGCATAATTAACTGCCTCTGCCCAAAATGACTTGCTTAAACCCGACTGAGACAACATACATCTAACCTTCTCAAGCAAGGTTCGATTCAATCTTTCTGCAACTCCATTTTGTTGTGGAGTTCCCCGAACACTGAAATGTCTCACAATTCCTTCCTCTTTGCAAACTTTAAAGAAAGGATCGGATGTGTATTCACCACCATTATCCGATCTCAAAATCTTAATCTTTCTCCCAGTCTGGTTCTCAGCCATTTTCTTCCAACCCAAGAAAATACTTAACACCTCACTCTTGTGCTTCATAGTGTAGACCCAAGACCTTCTTGAATAATCATCAACAAAGGTCACGAACCAATGTCTACCACTCAAAGAGGGAGTCTTTGTAGGACCCCAAACATCCGAATGCACATAATCAAGAATGCCCTTAGTCTGATGTACAGCAGTACCAAACTTCACTCTAGTTTGCTTTCCCAAGACACAATGCTCGCAGAAATCAAGCTTACAAGTCGTGGCACCTTTTAGAAGACCTTTTTTCACAAGCCCTTGTAGAGCTTTCTCACCGGCATGGCCTAATCTCATATGCCACAATCTAGTAGTATCTGAATCAGATGTGCCCATATTTTCAGAGACTACAAATGCTTCACCTGTCACAGTGCTTCCCTGCAATAAATACAAATGGCCACATCTAGGAGCTTTCATCACAACAAGTGCACCATAAGTAACTTTCAATGTCTGTCCATCTGAATGAAACCTGAAACCCTTAGATTCCAAAGTACCCAAAGAAATAAGATTTTTTCTTCAAATTCGGTACATACCGAACACCTGTCAACTCTTTAACCATGCCATCATGCAACTTCAAACGAACTGTACCAATCCCTTTTGTTGTGTGTAAGGATTGTCATCTCCCATGAACACAACGCCACTATCAAACTCTTTCAAGCTTGAAAACCAATCCTTGTGAGGAGTCATATGATGAGTACAACCCGTATCCAACACCCACTTAGTAGCACAATCAAATGATGAGGAAGTGGTTAAAGCAAAATAAAAAACATCTGTTTCAACCTCAGCAACATTGGCTTCAGAACTTTCTTTTCCTTTGGTCTTCAACTTAGGACAATCTTTCTTCCAATGGCCCTTATTATGACAAAAGGCACATTCATCTCTTTCCAAGGTTTTTCTACCTTTAGAGTTTCCTCTAGGTCGAGAGTGTGATTTTTTTCTACTAGAAGATGACTTCCTCTCCGATGATCTACCTCTAACAAATAAAGCTTCAGAGGTACTATCATGATTTTTATCTCTATGCCTCATTTCATAATTCATCAAGGCATTTGACACATCTTCAAATTTCACAGTTTCTTTACCATGCATAATAGTGGTAACAAAATGCTCATAAGAGTCCGGCAAGGAATTCAACAATATTAAGGCCTTATCTCTTCATCCTTAATATCCTCATCTAAATTTAACAAGTCGGCAATCAACTTATTAAAAGCATCAAGGTGTCTAATCATTTTTGTACCTTCTTTGTATTGGAAGCGGTAGAGCTTTTTCTTCAAGTGTAGCCGGTTCTCTGCACTCTTCGTCATATACTTGTCTTCCAATTTTTGCCACAACACACTTGCTACCGTCTCCCGCATCACAAAATACTTCTGAGTTTTTGCAAGGCACAACCGAATTGAAGAGCAAGCCCACAAATTTAATTTTTCCCATTCCGGCTTCGACATAGTTTCCGGCTTCTCTCCCAAAGCGGCAAGTAGATCTTGTTGAGCCAACACATCTTTGACCTCACATTGCCACATCCCGAAGTTGTTTGTGCCATCAAACTTTTCCACTTCGAACTTTGCATTTTGCACCGTCGTTCTTGCAAACCCGGAGCTGCTTCCAAAAGGATTTTCATCTTGCCCATCTGACATCTTTGGCAACTAGACAGTACCCAAGAGCAACCAGTGCTCTGATACCAATTGTTGTGCTAGGATAGCACCAAACCTTATGGAACCAACTCAATCTAACCCACAGGAAATTTATCAAATGAAAATGCAAGAACAATATATAAAATAACACCAAGATTTTAACGAGGTTCCTCCACAGTCAGTGTAACTGGAGTACGTCCTCGGAGCAGTAGGAGCTCACCCAATAATCCACTATCAACCAAATGGGAGTTTACAAAGTGTTGGCAATCTCACAACCCAAATAACCCAATACACACAATAGCTCTCACACACCAAGGAAACAAATAGAGAAAGAAATATAGTGATTAATTTCTTCTCTATACAAAGCTCAAAGCTATTACAATAATAATACTTTGATGGAGTGAGAACCAACCAAGAAAGAAAATCACATTTCTTTCTTATATGGAAGCTGCGTACCTCTCTTCTTCTTTCTGCTGCTCCCTTCTTCTCTCTGTTATCCGACTGTCTTTCTTCTCTTACAACCAAAGCAGCAATTGCTGCTCAAATTCATTAAGTCACCCCGTGACTTCTCACAGGGACCAAAGAACAAAAAACCTTTAGACAAGATCCATGTTTTCCTCCCCAAAACAAGGAAATATGTTGTCCACTTTTGGTTTGTTTATTCTAAAGTATATGGCCACTTGGCCACATAATTCAACATAATGGTTAGGAGATATGAAAGGGGAACCCATAAGTTCTGATTCTTTAGGTGTTCCCACTATTCATAAGATATGTTCTAACTAATGGCAGTGAGATCACACTTGGTAGCCACTTGACAAGATTCTCACATAAAAATTGACTATCCAATTTTCATTTTTTTCTCTCGAGAAACATTAAAATTGGAATTTATACTGTGAAATTGTCATTTTTCCACCTTTAACTTGAAAGAGAGGGACTTATAACTTAGTTGGTTAAGAACATTCATCTTCGTAACCAAGGTCAGGAGTTATTACCCCCTCCCCCACTATCGTGTGTATCACCTATCCAAACAAAAAACTTAGAGAGAGAGAGAGAGAGAGAGAGAGAGAGAGAGAGAGAGAGAGATTTTTGAATGAGACCATAAGCTGGTTATCCTCTTCGTTAATGAGATCCCTCATACAAATTACAATCCTGAAGGTTGAACCCTCCAAAACCTACCAACTTAAATGGCACACAATGTAAACTAAAGAAGAACTCTGCACGGCTATGCCTAATCGAAACCAAGATCTACTTATTTCCTGTAAAAATTATCATCTCAACCGCCTACTTGGTTACTACTGCTTTGATCCAGCTGGTTTAGGAGCAGCAGCAGCACAGCTGCTCTTGAGGAATGCAGGAATGGAAGGAAACAGTGGGAACAACTTCCGCAAGCAAGTCTCATCAACTTCGACGAAGGCCTTGCAACAAGCAGGGCCTAGTGCAAATTTACCAGTCAAGATTGTGGTATAAATCTCCGATGCACACCCTGGAATGTTCTGAAATGAAGACCAGCACTTTGCTACCTCACTCGGGATTCCCGGCGGAGACAGCCCTGGAATCCCCGGAGGGAGTAGGCCGGGAATGCCGGGTGGCAGCAGGCTTGGGGTCCCTGGCGGGAATAGGCTTGGGATGGTCAGGAAGGGCGGTGGTGGCACATCCGCCAGCCCGGTTGCAGCACATGTTGCCAGTAGGAGTAGTGAAAGTAGTGCTTGAGCTTGTCTAGACATTGGGAAGCTTGGAACTTCTCTTTTGTGCTATCCCAGAAAAAGGTTTTGGCAGATTGGACGTGTTGATGTTGGAGAAGATAGAGGGCAAGGATTTATATAGAAATTTTGATGCTCGGGGGGAGTAGGTTACAAATGGAATTAAATCTTCTATGTTTTGATGAGCATTAGTACTAGAGCAAAGCGTTACAACTGTTGGGCAGGTTCCGAAATTTATGTCATTCATTCTTTCCTACTAAATTACCAGCAAATGCTCTTAAGCTACAAATGATGGGATTTTTACCACCTGCAAAAGTAGGAATAAAAATACTTGCAAGACAACAAAGTAGTTGTAGTATAACCGGCTCAAGTAAGGTTGTTTTCTGTAGGGATTGAATGAATAATTTATGTAAATACCAAATCTTAATTAATTATTTGAAAACAAATTTTAGAAAAAAGATGATTTAATGACCTAAAATATTAAAAACGAATTTAATTAAAAACAATTCAATAAATTGGCAAAGTAAATAAGGCAAAAGAAAATAGTTTGAAAATCTATTTATGCACTAGGGTTCCGCCGTCATCTTGACAATCCTATATAGTTCTTCCAATTACTTATGAATTACACATGCATATTTGAAGGTTAGGTTTTCCTAAAGTATGCCCTACTTGGAACCTCCAACATAGAACGTATATCTAACATGTAACTCGTCCGTGGTGTCCAGATTGAATGTGAACATGCAAAACTTAAGTTTTGTGAAATCCTTTTGAAAAACCATATAACCCTTAAGACGTGTCATCCATCCTAAAAAGTTATACATATTAACCACAAGAAGCCAACGTTAATTTCAGGGATAGCCCTCTGCCAAAATTGCATCAAATTACTTTTCTAAATATCCTAATGGTGGCCAATCATCAAAACAATTAGATAGTTTCAAACACAGTGATTAATAATTCAAAACCTGAATGCATAATATCATAAGCAAATTGAAAAGCAACAACATATTCTTGCTAAGGCTCGTGGCCTTGCCCTAGCAAACGAAACTAATTACGAACAACCATAAAGCAAAATATTATTAAAAACATAGATAGAAAACACCTTGAAAATAAACTAGAATCATCAAAAGCTCTTTAAAGCCAAAGTATTGCGTTTTCTCCCCCTCTATAAAAAACCCTAATGGCTAAAAAGCCTTATTTATACTACTAGAAAATAAAACCCTACCTAGAAAATGTCTTAGCATAAGACTAGGAAGCATAATAAAATAATAAAACAGAAAATAAAAGGTTTTCTATTTAATCTAAAATTCGGACTTATCAGAAAATCGGACTTTTGACTGACCAAATCAACTCTGATTTGGTCCTAAAATGTCTCTTTTGAAAGCTGAAGTCGTCCCCTACAAATCCTCAGAAGGAATCTTCCTCAAAATATGACATCTTGATCTTCAAAATACTCAAAATGTCCAGAAACGTCAATCTGGGAAAGGTGCGCGCTGGGTCTTTATTTCATTGCCACAGTCAAACGGCTTGGTAGAAAAATCTGCAATTTTGATACAATCATCTTGAAAGACTCACGAAAATCCTTCAATTAGAATCACTCCAAAATTCATCCGTTTAATCATTTTTTTCTCTAGAGGAAATCGAATGTCCTATATTGAAATATATAACAAAATATCAAAATTCTACCAAAATAATCAATAAACTATACCTAAGAATATGGTAAAATATATAATATAATATTGACTCATCATGTACGAATATATACACGTTATAACATGAGTTAATTGGTAACACTATGCGACAATGTGATTGTCACATAAAAACCATTCTCGTGGTTCCTATGAAAGTCCTGAACTTTCTAATGGATGGGTTCCATATGCAAATGTAGGACTATTTTTTAATTAATCTGAATCTGATATACAAATCAAACCATTACTTGAACCATATACCTTAAAATGTTGTCTTTCTACGGAATGTCTTAACTCCGCGCGCTTCTAAATGTTGTGTTCCTAAGGGATGTCTTAACTCCACGCGCTTCTAAAATGTTGTGTTCCTAAGGGATGTCTTAACTCCGCGCGCTTCTAAAATGTTGTGTTCCTAAGGGATGTCTGTACTTCCGCGCACTGCTCATATGTTTAATAAGCAAAAAGAGAGTGATGACAAAACAAAGGGTTAGCTGAGTAGTGATGGGCAATTACATAAAAAATAGATAATCAGAATATTGGTAATCCTTTTGTTTGATATCTGACATGTTATATTAATTCGAGAATGTTAATTTATCACCACAAATTCAAAAAAGAGTTGTATAATTTTAAACTCCGGATGCATCAAACTCCGAATGTTAATAACTTAATACATAATCTCCTTATCTAGTTTTATTATGATCAAGCTCACACCATAAATAGTAACTTAATTTCCTTATGATTTTCTCTTGGGGATGACATCCACACTGTGTAAGAAAGAAATCTTGGCATCCTAGTGCTTATGCTAGCCATCTCCTTCCTTCATTCGGTTTGTGTGCATATGCGAGTCATGGAGTGATTTGATTAACACCATGGAGCTTTATTACGATGCAAAAGATTAGGAATGTCACAAAACATGTTTATGTCTGTCTACTTTGCCTCAACAACTAAATGAAACAACTACAACCACGACCCACGGTGTTAAACATGCTGAAAGATATGATTTCTGAATCTCAACTCTATAATAGAGTGAGCCAATTATCATTGACATATATATATATATATATATATATATATATAGGGTTACAAATCAATCGTGTAGTAGGAAACAAAAAACATAAAATACAATCAACATAGAACTAGAAATCCTTCTTGGACTAGGATTGCGCTGTTGCTCGTGTGTCCCTGTTGGAGATGGAGTGAGGAACCATATCTTTGCTGGAATGGGAATATGTCGCAACAACCAGAGAGGACTCTGGTTTATCACCCCCCCCGGGAAACTAACAGGGACATCATGCACTAGAAGTTTGGACAGTAAGAAGGTAAACTGTGCTGCGGACAGACCTTTGGTAAGAAGATCGGCCAGCTGATCCATGAAGGAGATATACCCAACAATGATCTCGTGACGTGTGACTTTTTCACGAACATAATGATAGTCAATTTCGACATGCCGCATGCGTTGTTGATAGACCGGATTAAAGGCAACAGAAATGGCACTAATGTTGTCACACCAAATATGTGGGGGTGTAAGAGGAAGGTGAAGCTCGCGAAACAAAGTGCGATACCAAGAGAGTGTGGCGGCTGTGTAGGCAAGCTGACGATATTAAGCTTCAGTACTAGAGCGGGAGACACCACGTTGCTTCTTGGAGCTCCAGGAGATGAAACTGTCACCAAGGAAAATACAATAACCGATAGTGGATCAACGATTGTCAGGGTCGCCGGCATAGTCCGTATCAGCATAGGCAGTGAGCTGAAGAGAACTGGGTTGGTAAACAATACCATGGTGTGGAGTGGCTTTGAGATAACGGATGATGCATTTGACCACAACCCAATGAACTGTAGTGGGTTGATGCATAAACTGACAAACCTGATTAACGGCAAATGCAATATCAGGATGGGTAAAAAGCATATACTGCAAGGCACCAATAACACGACGAGACTTTATGATTTCAGTCAATGGTTCGCCATTAGACAAGCTGAGGCGCTGGCCACTAATGGCGAGAGTCGAAATGGGCTTACAGTCCAGCATGTTGGTGCGCTTCAGAAGATCAGTAATATACTTGGTCTGAGTGAGATGAAAACCTGTGGTAGTACGTTGAACTTCCATACCTAAGAAATAATGTAGTGGTCCAAGATCCTTCATGGAAAATAAAGTACCCAATTGATGTATCAAATGACTGATATGATCCATACTATTACCAGTAACAAGAATGTCATCCACATATATCACTAAATAAATAACCACTGAACCATCAAAGAAAGTGAACAACGAAGAATCCACAAGAGATGTAGTGAATCCCAAAATTTCCAAGTGTTGAGAAAAACATTGGAACCAAGCACGAGGAGCTTGTTTTAGACCATGTAAGGAACGCTGTAATTTACACACATGAGTGGAATGTTGAGGATCAATGAACCCCTGTGGTTGCCGCATATAAACCTCTTCAGACAAAAAAACCATGTAGAAATGCATTTTGGCAATCAAGTTGGTGAAGAGGCTAGTTGAAGTGAATAGCAACTGAGAGAATTAACCGAATGGTCGCATGATCGACAACGGTACTGAAAGTCTCACTGTAATCAAAACCCTCATGTTGATGAAACCCATTAGCCACGAGCCGAGCCTTGTAACGTTCAATAGAACCATCAGAACTCCGCTTGATTTTATAAACCCATTTATTTGGAAGAATATTCATCTAGTGATGAAACGAAACCAAAGTCCAAGTGCCGTTACGTTGTAAGGCATTGAACTCATCAGTCATCGCCTAGCACCACTTAGGATGCTTATTAGCCCGGCTAAAACATGTAGGCTCAACCAAGTCATTAGTAAAAGTAGTAAGACAAGCATATTTGGGATTAGCCTTACAAATACCACTTTTTCCTCGAGTAATCATGGAATGAGATGAAGCACTTACCTCGGGAGTACAGGAAACTAGTGGAAGTGGTGGAATAGGTGGCAGGTTTGTGGTAGGGACCTAAGGTGAGGTAGAAGTAATGGGTACGAGATAGCTTGATTCAAGAGGCTGGGAAGGTGTAGGGTGCTGGGTCCTGCAGGAATAAATTTGAAGAGGGCACTGGGTAGCAGGCAGGGCAGTAGAGGTGGATGGCGTTGGTGAGGAAAGGGGCTGCGAGATGGCAGGGGTCGGAGCAGCAGGACGGGTGGACGAGCCAATGGTGATGATTAGATCCACAGACGAGGATAATAGGGTTGGCGAAGTAACAATGGACTCTTTATAGGGAAAGTTGTACTCATCAAAGACAACATGGCGAAAAAGAAAGACACGTCCCGTAGAGAGATCGAAACAGCGATAACCGTGGTGATTTAAAGAATAACCCAAGAAAACACAATGTTTTGAATGAAATTGCAATTTATTAGTATTATACGGATGCAAATAAGGAAAACAGGCACAACCAAAAACCTTGAAAAAGGAATACTGAGGATGTTTATGAAATAATTTTTCATATGGAGAAACATGTTGTAAAAGGCGAGTGGGCAAAAGATTAATTATGTAATTAGTAGTGTGAAAAGATTCAGCCCAATACGAGGTGGGTAAACCGGATTGTGCTAAGAGAGTAAGGCCAGTTTCAACTAAATGTCGATGTTTACATTCAGCCAAGCCATTTTGTTTAGGATGATGGGGACAAGTAAGACGATGTAAAATGCCATGTGCATTAAAAAATTCTGAAAAACATGATTAACAAATTCACCGCCACCATACGTTTGGAAAGCTTTAATTTTAACACTAAACATATTTTCAACCAAGTTTTTAAAAGTAACAAAGGTGGAGAAAACATCAAATTTTAGGCATAAATGGTAAATCCAAGTATACTAAGAAAAATCATCCACAAAAATCACATAATACTTAAATCCAGAAACTGATAAAGAGGGCGAAGACTAGACATCAGAATGAATCAATTCTAAAAGAGTAGAAGACATGGATGGAGATAAAGAGAATGGTAATTTATGACTTTTACCGAAGGGACAAAATTGACAAAACTTACTAGAAAACGAGCCTTTAAGTGGCAATTTATTTGCAGAAACTAAATATTGTAAAATTGAAAACAAAGGATGACCTAACCTAGAATGCCACAAGGCATCCGTTACACATTCACCTAATAAAGCAAAAACACCATGGGATGAAGGAGAAGAATGGCATGGGCAGAGTCCATTGTTACTTGGGCCTTGTAAAATGATCATCCCCGTCTGTGAATCCTGCACACGAAAAAAATGAGGATGTAAGGTAAAGTAACATTCATTATCACTCATAAATTGATTTAAAGAAATAACATTAGTAGAAGCTTGAGGACAAAAGAGGGTATTAGGCAAACGGAAGGAAGTAGTTTCGGTACGAAGAAACGAATCACCAATTTTGGAGATTTGCAAACCTGGACCACCATGCACACCACGAATTTAATCAGTTTCATAATACTCATGAGGATTGTGAAGTTGTTCCACGTCATTAGTTATGTGTGAATTGGCACCGAAGTTGAATAGCCAAGATTGGACAGATGGGGTAGTCGGAGTAGTGGTAGGTACGCGGTTCAAGGGGCAGTCGTATAAGCTTGAAAACGAGATGAAGGAACTTGGCCTTTGTATGACATGTTGAGGTGGTTCAAGTTATCAATTGCCGAGTGACCATAATGTGGACAAATCTGACACTGAATATGTCCAGATGAGAAAAAGGCCGGCGGTGTGGAGTTAGAGCCATTAGAACCTGGAGAAGGGCCTAGGATCCTAGTGGAGGTGGAAGATGGGCCACGGGATGGAGTTGCAGCAGAAGAAGGGGGGCCAAAAGTATAGTCAATGGTATAATTGTGAGAAAGGCCACTACCACGACAGTAGCCTGCACCGCGACCGCCATGGAAAGAGCCATGACCACGGGAAGCACCACGACCACCATACACAACAACAAAAGTAAAGGTGCCGACATCAAAGGGGAGAGAGAAAGCATTGTGACGTTGTTCTGCACTTAGGAGCAAGGCTTCCAAAGCATTGTAGGTAATGAGAGTATCACTGGCCTGTGAAGAAGTAACAGTGGTCTCATACTGAGGACTTGCCTTGCTCATAATAATGGCAACTAAACCTGATTAAAAAATGGGGGCTCCAGAAAGAGCGAGATTGTCAGCAAGTACATTAACTTTGTCAAGATAGTCTGTAATAGAAAGATCACCATGGGAGGTATTCATCAATTCAGTCTGCATCTGAATAATACGATTCTGTGAAGTAGAGGCATATAGTTCTTGAAGCGAGGTCCAAGCAGAGGTCGAATCAATCTTGTTGACAATAGTAGCAAGAACATTGGGGGTAAAAGAACTAGTAATCCAGGAGAGAATCATTTGATCAGTTTGTATCCATTTACTATACAACGGATTGACTTTGTCTATAAAGTTACCAGTGTCATCAAGAAGGAAAGCAGACGAGCATTTATTTTCACCGGTAACAAAGAAGAGCAGTTTGCAGCTGCGCAGCTGCGCAGCAACGGAAGAAATTGAGCATGCCAGATGGGATAATTGTTACGATCGAGTTTAATGGTAAGAAAGTTTGTAACTGAGGGAGCAGCAGCAGCAAAGGAGGAGGAGGACACCATGACTGTGAAGAACCGAAAAAAAAAATTTTAACTATGAACCTTTGTCGTGATATACTGGCTCTTGATACCATGAAAGATATGATTTCAGAATCTCAACTCTATAATAGAGTGAGCCAATTATCATTGATAAATATATATATATATATATATATATATATATATATATATATATATATATATATATATATATATATAGGGTTACAAATCAATCGTGTAGTAGGAAACAAAAAACATAAAATACAATCAGTATAGAACTAGAAATTCTTCTTGGACTCGGACTGCGCTGCTACTCATGTGGCCTTATTGGAGATGGAGTTAAGAACCGTATCCTTGCTGGAATGGGAATATGTTGCAGCAACCAGAGAGGACTCTGGTTTATCACATGCAACGGGCATTGCTAATCAACAAACTGGGGGCTTGCCGCATATAAACTTCCTCACTCTAAAAACCATGTAGAAACACATTTTGAACATCAGTTTGATTAATAGGCCAATTAAAATGGATATCAACTGAATGTCTCACCATAATCTAAACGCTTTAGTTGATGAAAGCCATTAGCCACTAATCGAGCCTTTGCGCTCACTGAACCATCACAACGACGTTCAATTTTGTAAACTTATTTATTAGGAAGAATATTCATGTAGTATTGAAAATGAACCAAAACCATTACGTTGTAAAGCGTTGAACTCTTTTGCCATTGCCTTCCGCCATTTTGGAAATTTATTAGCTTGACTGAAAAAGGCAGGCTCAACCGAATCATTATCAATAGTATGTAGTTATACAAGCATACATAGGATTATCAATAGGATTGTAGTTATACAAGCATACATGAAACGAGGCATTGCCTAACTTGAGAAAGTTTGAAGATAAGTTGCAGCAGAAGATGGGGGAGCAAACTGCTCAAATCTAAACGAGTCCAGATGAACCTGAAGATTTGCTTGCTAGAGATGATGTCGAGCAAGAAGTACCTAAGAGTCATTGGGAAACTGGTGTGTATGAACAACCAGGAGAAGTAAGACCTGGTGAAGTAGAAGTATTAACTCCATAATCACAACTAAGGAGGTCAACAAGAACACGAAAGCCAAATCCTAAATATGCCAATGATGCCACAGCTGATGGAGCATCAGAAGAACCTGAGATGTTTGAAGAAGCATCATAGAGTTTTGAATATGTAAGAGCTATAGAAGAAGAAATCACTATGCTTAAACAGAATCAGACTTGGGATTTGGTGCCAAAGCCAAGGAATACGAAACCATTATCTTGCAAATGGGTGTAAAAGATAAAGTGTCATCTTGATGGTTCAGTTGAAAGGTACAAGGCTCAGTTGGTGGCTTAAGGCTTCTCTTAGCAGTATGGACTAAACTATGATGAAACGTTTAGTCCAATGGCAAAGCTTACGACCGTACAAGTCTTACTTGAACTTGCAGCTAACAAAGATTGGAACATGTACCAGATGGATATGAAGAATGCTTTCTTGCATGGAGAGTTAGATCGAGAGATCTACATGATATAGCCAATGGGCTTTGACAACAAAGGTCATCCCGAGTAAGTGTGCAAGTTGAGGAAAACACTCTACAGTCTGAAATAAGCATTAAGGGTGTGGTATGGCAAGATTGTAGAATTTCTCACACAAAGCGGTTACTCAGTGGCACATCAAATTCTAGCTGATTCGTTAAAGCTAATGAAGGGAAGTTAGCTGTTATGCTAGTGTATATGGATGATCAAATAATCGCTGGTGATGACGAGGAAGAAATTCGTCGAAAAAATGAGAACTTATCAGTTCAGTTCAAGATGAAAGAACTTGGACAACTTAAGCACCTTCTTGGACTAAAAGTTGATCACACACAAGAAGGGATATTTCTATGTCAACAAAAGTATGCAAAAGACTTGTTATAGAAGTTAGGGATGCTTGAATGCAAGCCAATCTCAACATCGATGGAATCTAATGTCAAGATATGTGCATATGAAGGCAGAAACTTGGAAGATGCAACAATGTATCGACAATTGGTAGGTAGTCTGATATACTTGACTCTAACTCGACCTAACATTTCTTATGCAGTTGGTGAGATGAGTCGGTACATGCAAAATCCAAAAAAGCCTTATCTAGAAGCGGTTTGGCGAATATTGAGATATGTAAATAGTACAATTGACTATAGTCTCTTGCATAGGAGATGTGAAGACTGTAAGCTGGTTGGCTATTGTGACATAGACTTCACAGGATATCATGAAACCAAGTGATCAACCACTGGGCATGTCTTCAGAATATGGAGTAGCTTCGTGGTGCAGCAAGAGACAACCAACAATATCTTTGTCAACCACAGAAGTAGAGTATAGAGCAGCAGCAATGGAAGCTCAAGAGAATGCATGGTTGGTACAATTGATAAGTGATATACATCAACCAGTAGATTATGCAGTACCATTGTATTGTGATAACCAATCAGCAATTCGTTTGGCGGAAAATCCAGTCTTTTTTGCGAGAACTAAGCATGTGGAGGTACAATATCATTTCATTAAAGAGAAGGTTTTGCAAGAAGAGATTAAGATAAGGCAGATCAATACAGGTGAACAAATTACGGACTTGTTCCCAAAAGGTTTGAGCACTGGCAAGTTTGAAAAGCTCTGTCGTCAACTCAACATGGAGCAAAGAATGAGCTAGTGTTGAGATGGAGTGTTGAAAATCAACACCAACCCAATTGGTGTTTGGATTCTAAAGAACTTTAGCAATAGCCGGTGCATGCATATTAAGAAAATGTTAGATAATTCTAGCAAGTTGCAACGGTTGGCTTGCCTAGAAATATCTAACTAAAATATCTTTGTAGAAAGAACTAGAAAAATAGTAAAATGACATGCCCAAGTCGGTGGGCACTGTATGAGTCGGTGCAATGCATAATCAATGCACTAGAAAGTTCTAGTGATAGTATAAGTCAGCAAACCTCCCTATAAATATGTACGTATGTGTGCTGTTAAAAACCAAGAAGTAGGAGAGTGAGAAGCCTAGCTAGTAAGTGAGTAGTCTTGTGAAGAGTGTGTCTCTAGAAAGAAAGAGTGTCATAGCTTCTAAGTTGAGTCCTTGATAGTTGTTGTGTTGTAATATTTTGTGAGTGTAATGTAAGTAATCTGTTTACTTGTTTTGTCACTCCAACACTTGTGTACTCTAATTTTTCCTCAACACTGTTGTTCTTCATCAAAGCTATCGATCATCAAGTGAGCTTCATCAAGAACAAATCTCCTTTCTTTGCTGGATTGATATAGGAATTGAAGGAATTTTTCTTTTCTTTTTAACTTTGTTTAGGGTTCTTTCTTGAGGAATTTTTAGCAAGGCTGTGAGGCCAATTGAGCTGCTCATGCACTTGGTCCGTTTGCCTTAAAAACTGGTAGTTATTTCTCTTGAATTGAAGAAGATCCATCTGGCTATTCTCTTTTTTCCTTGCTATTGTTGTGGCCATTTGAGTTTACCGATGAAGTTTTCATGATGGGGCTTTCATTTTTTTAAAATCTTGATGGGGGTGCTTCGAAGAAAAGGCTGGAGGAAGAGGAAACGGATTTGCAGATTGTTGAGAAGAAACGGGTGTGCAACTATTTCTTATCACGATTGGGATGATGATGAGATTAGCAAGGCTATGGCAGATGAAGAGAGATAGAGAGGCGAGAAGAAGGGAAAATTGATGAACTTAATTATTATTATGTTGTAGGCCTTACTGAACTATAATAAAAACAGAGATACGGGGTGCGACAACAGTAGAGAGAAAGAGAGAGATGTGTAATTGTGAGGTATGTTTTATTCCACCCCATTGTGCCTTTATTTAGAGTAGTAAGGAAGGTAAATTCCTTACCCCCAATACGATTACAACTATAATACGATAATATCTAGTCTAAGAGATATGGTAGAATCCCATAAGGATATCCTAGATATGTTAGGATTTACACAATCACATTCCTAATCTAATAGGATTGCAACACTCCCCCTTTAGTGTGTAAATACTCACATAAATGGCACATCAGGTCTTCAGCGATGAAGTAAGTTCAGTTGATGAAGTCGTCGACACAATGAGCGAATGTGAGTCTCAAATTAACGGAAGAATGCATAAAAGGTAAACCTCACAAGACCTTGCTATGGTAAAACCCAAGGTGGGAGAAAAACCCATAGACTAAAGAGAAAAGTGAGAAGTTTCATTACGTCAAAACTAAATGTCTTTTAGAAGTAAGTAGAAGAGCTCACAAGGCTATGACCAACCCAAGATGGGTGTCTTGTCAAAATCTAGTTAGTTAGCAAAAACCAAGTGGGAAAAATGCTCTTAATCGTAGAAAAAAAAGTACATTAAGATCAAGTGAGTACACTTCTGGATACTCCTACTGAGTTTAAGTTTAACAGAACTTCTAAATGAGAAGTACAAGCTTCTGGAAGGTTGACTTCGGCAATGACATGGTGCAGAGGTCGGCAAGGTTGTCTGGGATGGCTTGCATGACTTCAATCTCCTGATGCTTTGCTGATGTAGGGGTAATATGTCTTGGCGTTGACTTCGTTGATGTATAGTATCTTGGTTGAGTTGATACATGTGGCATAGTCTTCATGGTCGTCATTGGGACTTAATGATGGATAAAAATAACAAGTACTTGGAATGATTCGAAGATTTTGCAACTAAGGTCATGTCATGGACCTCAAAGATATTGTGATATCCTTAACAGTAAAGACATAACCATGATGTGCCTTGTACAGGTTTGATAAGTAACATGCGTCAGCATAACAAACAAGGCAAACATCATTTCGAGGATCAAGGGTGTCAGATCCACTCGGGATGTGTTGGGATTAGCCTAAATCCATAGTACCTTTCAGGGTAGTGGAAAAACGTCTTTAATACCAATTCAGTGGTTGCGTGTAGGCATAGTGTTGCATCTTTACCAATAGATTGGCAGCGAAGGAGATGTCCAATCTAACACAATGAGCTAAGTACAACAAAGCGCAAAGTTGAACTCAGATATGGAACTTCAGATTCCATAACCTCTTTAAGGGCCTCATTTGCATAAAGTGTATGGAAGATCGTAAGTATACTCAAAAGGTAACACCTTTAGGGTGTAGTTTGACTGGTATACCAAAATACCGTCAAAACAATGCTTGAACTTCAGGTTAAAGCGTAAATGAGTATTCACAAGATCCTTCATCTCAAATCATGTCTTCAAGTGTGAGGTAATTTTCTCAAGCTCTTCTAGAGTCTTAGCGAGATACATGTCATCAACATAAAATGTAACTCTAGAAATTTGTAATAAGACTTCATAGTTTAACACGCAAGAACATAATTTATAGCCCTGACTGATCAAATAATCACTTAGATGGGTATACCACATTCGCCGGATTGGTTTAATCCGTAATTGAACGCCTCAAAAAAGAGTTAGAAGGTGTTTCGTGGTTTTGGAACTATTTGAACCAGTCCATGTAATTCTTTGGAAACTGACATGTAAATCTCCGTATTAATATCCTCATGGAGAAACACTAACCACATTTCATAATGAAGCTATCAATCACAAGGCGTTTGAGAGAAACCTTGCACCGTAAGGCGTACATCATATCACACTATTTCATTCACTTCAGTATGCTTCCTTTCCCACATGTAACATAACAAGGTTACCTTGGGCAGTGTAGAAATAATAGGTCCAAACACACTTTGGTAAGGAATTTAACCATGATTGTTATTTCGGTTTTCTAATCAGTTATACATTGTCACTAATCAATGGAACACGATTCAATATCGTCGCTTTTCATTTATGTCGGTAGCTATCATATAAGTGAAAACATCATCGATGATAATCTCATTCCAATTCTAATATCTCATCCAAACTAGTATATTGGACCAAGAACTTTAAGTCTCGAGAGTTATTCGGATTAATCTCATGAGATGGAAATGATTTGAGATAGCGATCAAGTATGGATTCATTTTGTGTCGTGACCTTCCTTTTCTAGAGAAGTGAATCCTATGAACCGAGTGATCTGTCATGCTTCAGGCTAAGACAGATTGATTGGTTATCCGCCGATGTATCGAACCATCCAACAAGGGCGGCCAAACCGTCTAATAAGGGTGGCACACCCTTCGAGGATGTTGACTTGACGTCCGTTAAGTACGTTTATCTTTGCAGTCATGTTTGCAGCTGGTATACAATCTCGTCACTTTAGCTAGATCAAAGGAATGCTTTTGAAGCAACATTCTAAAACTAGAATTCATTGCACTTGCTTATCAAACTTGTACGGTACAGGGATCGAGATGAGACATAGTGGGCAACATCCACGTAAATTCGCTTCGTTCTACAGGAACGTTGACGTTTTTATCTCCCCCTAACGGCGGGAAGACTGTATCATTGAAGTGACAATCCACAAATGGGCGGTAAGGAGATCGCATGCAATGGGTCTAAAAAGCTAGTGTGAATGAGAATCATAATCGACACAAATTCACTCTTTACATGAGGATCCATATTGGTTCGTTTTGGCAGCGCAACTTGGCACATGGAATGCACACCCAAAACTCGTAAATACAAAGCGTCAGGTTCATACCCAATAACAAACTGTAACGTCGAAAATTGTTGGGCGGCAATCGGCCTTAAGGCAGACCAACATAACTGCATATAAGATTGCATAACCCTAGGTAAAATCGAAAGCTTGGTGCGTTCACCAAGGTCTGGGCAATCATTTAAATTGTGCTCTATGATCACTCTGCGAGTTGTTTTAGGATGAACATGGGAATTTGATATCCAATTATAAACCCAAAAGAAATATAATACTTATCGAAGCATCTTTGATATAAACTTTCTGGCATTATCCAGTCTTCCAGACTTTAAGGGATAATTAGGATGGTGAACCCTTTAAAATCGGCCAAGAGGTTTAGCAACAATGTGTGTGAACAATCATGTGACCAGTTTGTCGATTCATCAACCAAAACCATAAGTATTTATTTGGTTCGCATTTTGGATGGATTAGTCCACATATATTCCCTTGAATCCACTGTAAAAAGAGGGTTGTTTCGTATCTTTGCTAGGGATGATTTAGAAAATCAATTTCCCCAATGAGCAAGCTTGGCAAACTGCGCTTGTAAGCACAAGATCCTTACTTCGGGTAAGGACATGTGTCATGGCATCATTGTTCAACCTAAGTGTCCCAAATGGTCGTGCAAAGGCAAATAAACTGCTCAATTACCAGGTTCTAGGTCGACGACATGTGGCATGTTCTCAGCTAGGAGACAGCCTATTGGCCCTAAAGCAAAGCATCAGGCACATTTTTGGAGGTGGTGTAAAGATATTCCACTATATTTTCTTCAGTGGTTTCATTCATGATCATTGTTCTCTCGAATATCCTTAAGACTCAACAATGTTCTTCCGGAACGGGGAGAATATAAGGTCTCTTAAATGGTACCATTCATACAACAAGGAGAGTGCCAATGCTCTTAATCAGGTTGGATTGACCTAAAGTTATTTCTAGAGATGTGATGTAGGTATAAAGTTAGTATATGTAGTATCACACTCATCCAGACAACTAACTTTCCCACATTCGTACCTAATCACATGTTTAATTGAATTCGGTCACATGTATATAAGAAACATGATTCAATTAACTCATATTTGAGGACAAGATCGATAAGATTATCCATAACTAAAACAAACACCAAATGTGAATCCAAGAACATAGAAAAAATGTTCACAAAGTAAACCAAAGTTACGAAGGGGATTTGGCCAACAAGGCCATCCATGTCAAAATTCTGCTCTTCCAATGGTGTTCGGTGGAGCAAAATCAATCTCACATATTGACTACAAGAATGGTAATCCTTAACGACATTGGTAGGGGTACAAACAGGTGTATAACCAATGATCTATTCCATCAAGACGGAAATAGATTATGCAGGGTTAAGGTTCTGGAAATATTATCCTTTATTCTTGAAGTTTTAGGTCTTAGGTGCCAAGGATCACACTTCAGACATGATGCCACACCTTGGCAGGCCCTGATTCTACCATATGTTATAAATACAAACTTGAAATTTATCATGAGAGAGAAAGACCCAAACTTGGGTTCGGTAGGCTCCAGCTAAAGCTGGAGGGGTTTGTCTAGTAGGCCTCTGCCGAAGTAGAAGCAAAGCAATACCTTTCGATGCACCTCTGCCGAAGCAGAGCATGCCCTTCGGTGCATCCTTGCTGAAGCACGGCATCACCATTCGGTAAGCTTTGATCGAATTGGGTCGAGCCATTCGATAGAATCCAACTGAACTGGGTCTATATCATTCGGTAGACTTTAGCTGAAGCTAGGTCTATACCTTTCTCTCACGTTTATGGTAGTAATTTGATCTGAGAATTTGGTAAACTTTCGCTTTCTACACTGCTGCTTCAGGAGCGAGTTACAAACATGAAAGGACGAGAAAAGTATTCTCTAGTCAAAATTCAATCGGATTTATAAACTTCGGAATTGTAGTCATTCATGGATGTAATCATGGTGTGCTTCAAGCAATATCTTTCATGATTAAACGGTTCGTAGAAGCGAGCCAGAGAGCCATGGAATCCTCGTTCGGGAGGTATTTCCCTTTGTAATGTTTTGGGCATAAGTCTTCGAATGAAGATTATGGCGGAGGCTTATTCAACTCTTCCATGCCATTATTGCCTTCAATGGTTTCTTAGCTTCTTGATAGTCAAGTGGAGATTACATCTTGTACCCACAGAAAGTGGTTTCTGTCAAGAAATGCCTAAATTAGTGAAATCGAACTTGTTACGGTACGACAATCCACTTAATGGAGGGAACAAGATTGTGATTGGTGCTATGAAAATAATATATCCATAAGCATCAAAGTTAGAATATTCGGGTTCTAAGACCTAGTTTACATGAAAAATTCAGGTTTTCATAGGTGTATTGTTTTATGAAACTTCGGGTTTCAAAGACACTAAATTCGAAATTATAGATTCGAGTTTAGTTATTAACTTCCGATTCATAAAAGTAGGTACATATAAGAACACATAATACAATATACAACTAAGTGTAGGGGATTTAAGTTGCTTTAGGAACTTAAGTATGAGTGCTTCGGGACTACAAAGGTGAGTCAAAGGTTCAAACAAAAGAAATAATTTATGGAATCGTTAATTGCCAAAAAGTGAATTTCATGTCAATAATTTTGGATTAATTATCAGATTAATGGATTGCTGGTCACTTTAATTAATTCAATAGGTCGAGACCATTCAGGGTCAATCGTAGAAGCAAAATAATATAAATATTTAGGCCATATTTTGGGCTAGACGACTGCGGGCCATTCAAAAGAAAAGCCCAAAAAAAATGGTTATGGCCGAGAAAACCACAACCTAACACGTGTTGGCTGGCTGTGTGAGGCACGACCTACAATAAGCTGCAAGGGGTGGGCCATAGCTACTGAGCAATCCAAAGTGGTTGCAAGTTTAGTGGGCTAATGGAAGAAGGGTAGAGCCCATCAGCATTAAGTTGCTGGCTTTGGACCAAGGTGCGACGGAAGCACAGCTTTGCTGACTTCAGTTTGGTGCCATACAAGCCCAACAAACAAAAGCTTGCAGGGGAGTTGGTTGGGTCGAGTTTCCGGAACAAGCCCCAGAGCCGGTTGGCTTAGTCAAGTGCGAGTTGGATCGTGAGGGAGCCCAGTAAAAATGGTGATGGCTCTGTAGGCTTGGAAGGGCAATAAGGCCAGCAAGTTAAACGCAGGCCTAGGGCCTATTCCACACACGTAGCAAAGCCCAAAAAGGCTAATGCCTCACGATGACATCACAATGACGTTGACCTAGCGCCCAAGCCTTGAGCTGCAGGCTTGGCTTGGTGTTAGGTCGGCAAGACTATTTCCTTTTTTTTTATGGAAAGAATTTCAAATATCTTAATTTATTTTGAAAGAACCTGATTGGCAGAAAACAACTGTGCCTTTTTTGAATTTTGTAAAAGATCATTCTCGGAAAGCCGAAATTGCATCTCCAATGCGTTGTATCACGTTCAACAAAGAAAAATTAAATTGAATCAATAGTATGTAGATCAATTCAATAAAATAATAAATTAATCATAAAAAATTATTAAAACTAATACTCCCCTGATTGAAGAACAAACTCTCTTTAGTGCAGCATCAAGAGCGTGCTGATAATGTGTTACAGGCCTAATTTACTGAACTATATAAGAACAGAGATAGGGGGTACGACAACAGTATAGAGAAAGAGAGAGATGTGTAATTGTGAGCTATGGTAGAATCCCATAAGGATATCCTAGATATGTTAGGATTTACACAATCACATTCCTAATCTAATAGGACTGCAACATATTATTATTTTTTGTAATATATTAAAATTAGAGTGGTGTTATTTCCACCTCTAATGTCCTCTCTTCGAGAAAAACTTGTGTGGGGCTTAGCATGCCACTGAACTTTGCTGAGTGGCATTACAATCCACTCAAAAATCACCACATGGCAAGTCTTAAATATAATTTTTTTTTCTCATTCTTTTATATTTAAAACTCTCATAATTATTTTTTTCACTAATTAATATGCATCAATTCAATGGCTTATATTTTGATCGTTCCCCCCCCCCCCCCCAAACCTCTTTTTCCCAAATATTCCCTCCAGTTTATATTGCAGGGCATGCTTGCCTTCTTTAACTTTCCAAACAATCTCATTGTGTAATATTATTTGATTTATCTCTTCAAATATGCCCTTTACGAAGACTGAACCCTTTACCCATAGCATAAGCATTGCGTACTTGAAAGGCTTCAACGTCATAATTCACCACCATTCTAATTTTTACATCTTCTTAAAACTCCATTCTCTCAGCAGCAACCTACCAATTAAAAAAAAAACTATCACATTAATTAAATACTCATAGTAAAGAACGGACAAAACTATTGTATAAATATATGGGTAATTCGTATCAACATATTAACCATAACATTTTAGCCCTAACATTAGATTAACATGTTAATGAAAAAAAATAAAAAAATACGCCTATATATATGGGTTATTCATGTCAAGTTCACATGATCAAATCAAGTATTGTATAAATAACGAAAAAAACTTAAAGATTCTTGATTGCTTTCCATGACAAAAGTTGGAGAAAGTGATTTTTGTGGAGCCAAAAATATTCTCAAGGCGACACGTGGATTTTTGGACAAAAAGGACAAAAATACCCTTGCAGTACAACAAGGTTCCTACGCGCAAGCAGCGGACAACCGTCTTTCAACCAAGACAGAAGTGCCCAAAATAGGTAACAATTCAAAGTCCATCTCATCAAATCCTTTCTACAAGGTAATTCCCAAACACATTCCTTTTAAATTATGTTAATTGTCTAATTAATGGGTTTATTGCCTAATTAACCCATTAATTGTCAATTAAACCATCCATTATATCCAAATAACCACAAAACACATCCAATTCAACCCTAAAACACCACATGGCCGGCTATCCCCATTCAAAACCTAATCCATCACTTTTTCTACCTTTTTCACCATTTCTTCCTTTTTATTAGCCAATTAATTCCATAACCACAAAAATATTTCCTTTTATGTTTAATTAGCCAATTAATTGGCTAATTAAACCAAAATAAAACCTAAACCAACCTAGCCCTATAAATAGGCTCCTATTTTCACCAAATATTCACTCCAACACTTTGGCAAAAATTCAAAAATTCTCTAAACACTATTTCTCTCTAAATTCTAACTTTGGCATCGGAGGTCTTTGGCCAAAGCCCCCCCCCATTCATCGTGGGCGCGTGAGGCTCTTGGCCTTAACCTAAGGTGTTAATTGTTTTGTAGGTGCAAAATTGTCCAAGATCAAGGAGAAAGAAATTTGCATCCACAAATTGGTGCTTTCATTGAGAGTTGAAATCCATACTCGTAGAAGACTCTAGCACAAAAAGGTTTTTTCTTTATTTTCTAGTCCATTTGAATAATTTTCATACGTTCTTATTATTAGAATTTTTTATTTGCAAAGGTTCTTTGATAAAACGTATAAGCAAAATATAATGGCTAGAAATTTAGAAAATTCCACAAGTAAAAATTCTAATGTTCAAGAAATGGGATTGCGGAGATCCGTGAGGCTAAATGCGACAATAAGTGGAGCACCACCACCACCACGAGTTTCCACCATGGGAACCACCACGGTGGCTACCTCGATAGCCACCCGTGGCGAGGTCCATGGTGCCTTCACCACAGCTCGAGCCGTGCCATCAAAGGCTCACGACACCAAGGCCATTATCCAAGTCGTGCCATCCAAGTTTGCACGGGCCCGGGCCCAAGCCTCGCATTCGCATGCATCACATACTAAGCAGCCTGCTTCGGCCAAGCAACCTGCTCTCGCGGCCCAGCCTGCTCCTGCCAAGCAGCCTGCTCTCGTGACCCAGCCTGCTCCCGACGAGCAGCCCACTCCCGTGGTCCAGCCTGCTCCTGCCAAGCAGCCTGCTCTCGTGACCCAGCCTGCTCCCGACGAGCAGCCCACTCTCGTGGTCCAACCTGTTTTCGTTGAGCAGCCCACTCATGTGGCCCAGCCTGCTTCCGTCGAGCAGCTCATTCCCGTGGCCCAGCCTGCTCCTGCCAAGCAGCCTGCTCTCGTGACCCAGCCTGCTCCCGACGAGCAGCCCACTCCCGTGGTCCAGCCTGCTTCTGTCGAGCAGCCCACTCCCTTGGCCCAGCCTGCTTCCGTCGAGCAGCTCACTCCCGTGGCCCAACCTGCTCCTGCCGAGCAGCCTGCTCTCGTGACCCAGCCTGCTCCCGACAAGCAGCCTACTCCCGTGGCCCAGCCAGCTCCAGTCGAGCAGCCCACTCTCATGGCCCAGCCTGCTCCCGTGGCTTTCCAAGCAGCCCAAGTCGGCCCAAGACTATCTCAACCATCCGGACCTACCATCGAGCCGGGGGCATTCTCACCATATTTTTTCATGGATTTGACATTTCCCAACTCAAATCTCGCACCCGGAGTCTACCACCATTCCACTGCCCAAGGAGGCGCATTCCTTCCAAGCTCTTCTAATTCAAATGGCGAATTACACTTGTCTCGACAAGTTATAGAGTTGACAAGCGCCCTTGCACAACAGACAGCCTTGGTGAATCAACTTTTGCAACGCATCAGGATCCAACGTGCCCCAGACGAGGTATCCCGAAGTAGGACAAGGGCAGACGGACCTTTCCAGCAACGTCCCAGCAAGCTGCCACTCGACCAGCCACGAGCTGAACGTTTGGGAAGTGTACATTCCCGTCTTAGCGTGCGGAGGAGCATGTACTCTCGACTAGGCCCACAGATGAGCATACATTCACGGTTGGGGTCATACTCTGATAGTCAACATGAGCAACCTTCCGGGCAAAATGTTCATTCGCAGCTAAGCCCACAAGGAGCATCATCCACCTCACATCAGAATAGGTAGCACGACGGACGGAGAGAAGTAGTCACTCAATCCAGCTCAAGTTCAACCAGCAACCTGCGAAGAACTCGCTCGCCTGCTAGGAACGCACCACATGCACTGCATCTGTGGCATAGACGAGCCAAACACCTGGAAGAGCAGCCTAGACCAGCAAGTCATGGCTGGGGCCAGTCAAGAGCTCAAATACCCCACTAAAGGAAAATTCAGAAGGAAGTAGAGAGACTCTTGACCAAGCGATTGCATGATTTCCAACACAACGAGGTCACCGACGAGGTACTTCGACGGAACATGACCAAACATAAGCAGGTCACCCTTCACGGACGAGATTGAGCAAGCAGAGCCTCCATGCGAGTTTAGCATGCCACATTTCACATCTTTCAAAGAGGATGAAGACCCGGAGAGACACATAAAGCGCTACTGAAGTGCAATGATCCTTTATCGAAACAATGATGATCTCATGTGCAAGATATTCGCCATCACTCTACAAGGCGAGGCGCAAGATTGGTTCTACACCCTACCGCCACAATCCATCCGGAATTTCTACGAACTTTCTTTGGTTTTCACCAAAGAATATTCATCTTATCGTTCGATCAAAAAGAAGTCTGACTATTTGTTCGACGTCAAGAAGAACCCAAAAAAGTCGCTTCACGATTATGTGAGGAGGTTCAAAGTAGAGAAGGCAAAAATAGTCGGATGCAACGACTCGATAGCTAGAGCAGCCTTCCAAAAAGGACTTCCAGCAGACCACCCGCTATTAGGAAAATTGATCATGAAAGAAGATCTAACTCTGGCAGACTTTTTTGCTTTGGCAGAGAAGCATGCACTTTGGGATGAGGCTCGCCAATGCATATTCAAAGACTTGAAGAAGTACCCGACATCACCTCCATAGAAGCAACGGAGGACTTATTCACATGTTTGACGGTATCTAAAGTAGCAATAAGCTCTACCATCATGCGAGAAGAGATAGGGGCCCAACTACCTGTATTCTACAGTTCAAAAGCTCTCCTTGATGCTATTAAAAATTCAAAAGCTAACTTTGGCGATAATTGTTGCAACCCGGAAGCACAAGTTTTACTTTCAAACGTATGCAGTCATCCTCATGACGTACTATTCTGCCCAATCCAGACGCGCGACGATAAAGGCATAGACCCCGGCGGATGTAAAGTTTTCTTACGAACGTAACACTGGAAGGACACACTCAGAAGCAAGTTTTGTCCTCGTCACCCTAAAAGATTATACACAGGAGCAACATGTACCGGCAGTTGAGTACCACTTCTTGCTGCGCACCACACGGCCCTAGCCGACCCTTGCTCAATGATTCAACTCTAGAGTGGCCCAATACCGGCAGTTAAGCATCTCCTGCTGCGTATGACATGGCCCCATCTCCACAACTCCCTATTGCGCCTTCACGCCGAGCCTAGGTGACGCAACAGAGCGGCCCAACGATGCCTCAGAAGTAGCCGAGCACACTCTAGCCGCGCCTACTCAACCCGATGGAGATTTCTGGCATTTGCATGTCGACGGCGCAGAAAAGCCCTCATCACTGCCTGCAGAGAAGGATCCAAAAAGACGAATCTCATCTGGGAAGGTTTGTACAAGATCAGCAGAGTAGGCAGCAAGAGTAATTACACCCTCGCCACCATGAAACGGCAAAAAGATCGAAAACCAGTGGATGGCCTACAATATGAAGAAGTACCATGTGTGACCTCCCACTACATCAAAACCCGAAGACTCAAGAAGCTCAACGGGCACCACCTCACAAGCTGAGGATTATCCAGTTGTTATGCAGTTCCTACCTTACAGCTAAAGTTCTCGTTCGTTTAACTCATTTTTCAATGAGGAATTTATAAGTAATCACAACTTGGCTTGGCTGCATGCTTACAACAACTAATCACTCCTGCACTTCAAAAGAAGATTGCGCCCTTATAAGTATAACTAGATGCACGATGGCTTGCGCCGGGATTCCTAGAAGTAACCACAATGGTCTTTTTCAAGGCTTAGCTAACTAAAGGATTTTGGGTCTCTTGGCCTAATCCGTGGGAAACCGGGCCCTAGATACGGAGGGGGCACATTATGCAGTACGCCCTACAGACGGCTGCCCTGGAACCCTAAAGCTGCTACCAAGTGCACTAAGGTAGCCTACGAATTCCGGAAGATTGCCTACGGCTTGCCCTCGAGCAGTAAAGCCGCACTAGACTTTTACAACAGCACATTCTTGTGAAAGGTTAAACAAGCTAGCACGCATATACGAAGTTTTATCCACTGCCGACATGCTACGTAGTCGATAAGCTTCACCTCTGCCAAACGCGGAACAACCTACACCAAGTCCTAAAGTGTTGTGATACTTGCTACGCAACCTACAAAATTGGAGAAAGTCAAGTTAACAGCCTAGTGGTTACGCGAACTTGTCTGCTTCTGTAAGTAAAGCATCCGGCTGCCAACCCTATAGCTAACAACTTTGCAAAGTTCTACACCAACACCTACGGCTGCATAGGCTACGCGGGCTTGTCTGCTTATAAAAAAGTAACATGCCTGCCACTGGTCTATCAAGTTTAAAGGTTAGGGCATGAACCAAAGAAACGAAGATGAAGAAAAGCGAAGGAAAACATATTTATAAACAACTAGCAAATGCTGAAGGAGTTCAAGCAAAACAAGAGCTACAAGAAAAAACAAATAAAATCCTAAAAGCTATCTAAAAGACTATAGCAGCTTGGACATCCCATGACTACTCGGTCACCACACCTTCAGCAGCCACGACGCTCTTAACAGCGGTAGCATCCGGCGTTTCACCCCCGGCTGCCCCAACCTGGGCACTAACTTCTCCAACTACTTCACCAATGGAAGCCTTAAAAGTAAAATCAAGCAAGTCTTCCGGAGAAATAAAGAAGGTCTCAAAACCCGAGCCCAACCTTTTCACCTTTCAGCTTCATCCTCCTCGAGCAGATCAACATGGATGCTCTGCAGCTCATCCACTTCCTTCTTCAGACTTTCGTTGATCTTCAGTATGCCTTGAAGTTCCAACACTTGGGGTTCAAGCCTATCGATGATTCTCTTAAAGTGGATCACTTAGTTATAAGCAGCAATAAACTCTTCATCCTTTATAGCAAAACGAAGTTCAGAAACGACATGCTTAAGATCTTGAATCTAAGGTATGTGACATCCGATCTTCTTCTCTGCACTTTCATGCTTAACTTGGATCGCGGTCAAGCCTAGTCTTCAAGTCAACGATCTCTTGGCGAGCGGTCTCAAGCTGCAAAGAAGTGGGGGCAGAAATATTAGACCCTTTCAAAGTAATGAGCTCAGAATCTGCCATAGTATTTGCCATCTCCTTAGCAGCCTTGCTATATCTGCATCATAGCAAGCAAAGCAGTTCTTCTATATTGGGTCGTATGCTTCGCAAACGAGCTTGGGCAAACACCTTTCTGACGCCATCAACAAACTTGGCACAAGCGTCCATGTTTTCAAGAGATCTGGTTTCAAAAGCACATAAATCTCAGCAGCATCCCCAGAAGCAGGCTTAGTGGATTTCTCATAGCTGCCTACGCGAGCAATCTCCTCATTCCCAGTAGGCGAATCAGTCTCAGCAGCATAACGAATGGGCCTTGGCGCCACTTTAGCAGCAGAGTCCACCTTATCGCTCTTCATAATAGCAAGCCTCTCTAAAGGTGAACCAGACTTAGCTCCCAACAGACGTCTTGGTACAAAATTCGGTACTAGGGGCATGCTAGGACCTTTATGCCGAACAATCCTATTAACAATCGTACTAGCCATTCTTGACATAGCAGGCGCCACATGCTCAGATCTAGCAGCCTCATTTTTCGTCCCCTTGGAAAAAGTCAAGTTAATCACAAGCCTGGAGACAGTCGACGAACCCGCGCGAGCGAAAGAAGTCTTTGGTTTTTCTCAGCCGGCTTCTCTTGAGCAGGCAGGGAATATCCTTTTTTCCCACCTTCACTTGCAGCAGGATCCACAACAGTGATTGGACGAGCCAATGCATCCGCCTTGATCCTATTCACCTCATCTTTTGGGAGCAGCCCATGTTTCTCCTAACGAAGAGAGTTAAAGTAGCCAACGTCATTCGTGGTACCTAGCAGGGGAGTTCAACCCAACATTCCAGCAGCTCATGAGGCCCGCAACCTCTTCATTTCTCTCAATCACCGACCTAGCTTGCGTTGTGTCCAAAAGCCTAAAAGGACATGAACCATGTGACTCGCCTAGTACTGCGCCCCAGCAAAACAATCCGCGGCCCCAGCCTCACAAGCTGCCCTTGGTTCTAGCCAAGTCAAGCAGCTTAAAGCAGTGGTCCCTACCACAATACCTCCTCGGCCCATGCCGAGCCGACTTCTGGCCCATGCCAGCTGACGTGCCGCACCACCCCGACGGCTGCCCCGCGGTAGCACCATCCAAGAAGAAGACAAGGAAAATTAATTTTTTCTTACCTCAGTGTGGCACGAAGAAGACGAAGAAAGTAACGAAAGACGGTCCTTCGCACGGGCAAGATGTAAAAGATTGCTAGAGGAGGGGGAACAAATATCCTCTAAGCTATCTCTCTCTTGTAGGGTAGAATAAATCGCTCTCCAAAGTTGATTTAATAACCCACTTAAGGTGGACTTAAATAGGCTTTGAGAGAAATTTATTTCCCTTTCCTAGAATGATCTAATTTCTTATTAAAGAGAGAATCTACATCAAAATAGGAAGCAGTCCTAAGTTTCCTAAAGCAAGAAGATCTCTACACCTGCTGCCCTTTTCTGCGAGCAGCCCAATAGGTGTGGGAGCATTTGTGGAGCCAAAAATATTCTCAAGGCGACACGTGGATTTTTGGACAAAAAGGACAAAAATACCCTTACAGTACAACGAGGTTCCTACGCGCAAGCAGCGGACAACCGTCTTTCAACCAAGACAGAAGTGCCCAAAATAGGTAACAATTCAAAGTCCATCTCATCAAATCCTTTCTACAAGGTAATTCCCAAACACATTCCTTTTAAATTATGTTAATTGTCTAATTAATGGGTTTATTGCCTAATTAACCCATTAATTGTCAATTAAACCATCCATTATATCCAAATAACCACAAAACACATCCAATTCAACCCTAAAACACCACATGGCCGGCTCTCCCCATTCAAAACCTAATCCATCACTTTTTCTACCTTTTTCACCATTTCTTCCTTTTTATTAGCCAATTAATTCCATAACCACAAAAATATTTCCTTTTATGTTTAATTAGCCAATTAATTGGCTAATTAAACCAAAATAAAACCTAAACCAACCTAGCCCTATAAATAGGCTCCTATTTTCACCAAATATTCACTCCAACACTTTGGCAAAAATCCAAAAATTCTCTAAATACTATTTCTCTCTAAATTCTAACTTTGGCATCGGAGGTCTTTGGCCAAAGCCCCCCCCATTCATCGTGGGCGCGTGAGGCTCTTGGCCTTAACCTAAGGTGTTAATTGTTTTGTAGGTGCAAAATTGTCCAAGATCAAGGAGGAAGAAATTTGCATCCACAATTTTGTTTAGGGTACAAAATTTTTTCTGAAGAACAGTGACTAGAAAAAAGTTGGAGAGACAAAGAAGTGGGAGAGAGAATAAAGTGAAAGAGTCCTACAACATAAATTGGAGGGAATATTTGGGGTGGATAACTATGGCTTGCCACCAGTTGTCCCCCTTTTAAAAAAAAAGAAAGAAAACAAAAAAATCCATTAGATTGATGTGTATTAATTAGTGAGAAATATAATTATGAGAATCCTAAATATAAAAGAATGGGAAAAAAATTATATTTAAGACTTGTCACATGGCGATTTTTTAGTGGATTGTAGTACCACTCGGCAAAATCCAGTGGTAAGCCAAGCCCCACACAAGTTTTTCTCCTTATCTTCGCACCCACCATTTAATAAATTTTTAATTACAAATTTGTCCATTTATAAAATGATTACTTATCCTCTTTTGCATTAATTTTTTTTTTAAAAGAAAAGTTTGGGTGTGATAACTCTCTGTTTAGACTATTTGTCTACGTTAAACCCTCATTCATATTCACATCTCCTTTCATTCACAGAAAAAAAATGAACTTAGAAGATGGCGTTTGTATGGAAGAAGATTATGTTTTCATTGAAAAGGTAGAATGATAATTTTAGGGACACTTAGTTTCCATTCCGTCATGATCATATATTATAGACTCAAACCTTATTAGTTTTAAAACTTTGAATTGTTTTCTCTCTATTTTTTCTCCGACTTCTTTTTTATTTATTAATATCGGTTTTTGGCTGTTTCTAAATGACAGGCTGGTTCATGAGTTTCTGTGTCTTAATTATACGTATCATCAGTGTAAGTGAAAACAAATATAAAGTTGTAATGCGAACTTGACTTTTGAAAAGATCACCACCAAGCTCTGTTTGATATTATGCACATATCTCATCATTATTTGTGTGTCTGTGTTGGTATCTGATTTTTATAGGTTGAAGAGTAAACGCGGAGATGAGAGCACGGAGGTTGCGAAGGATCCATACAATCTTAAGAGGCCTGCAAGTGCCTTATTCGTTGTCATGTACGTTTCGTTTTTCCAATGATTTAATTTTTGTAATTTTATATTTATGAATTTTTCGTTCAGTTTTATCCAGGGAGGATGTTTTTGGCTTAAATTTTTTAAGATTTATATTCCACTTTGTTTCGATTTTTTGACCTCTTGGTGTTTCAAAGACACAACCCACATATTAATAACATTATCACTCCTACCTGTTAATTTTATTATTTTGTTCAATTATTCAGGAGAAAATTTGAGGCCAAAGTTGTTCCTTTTTTTTCAATTTCTGCTGCTGCTCGGCTGCCTTCATTCAAACTATGTAATGAACTCTTCTCCAAATATCTCTTCTTCTGATTGTATAATCTTCATGGTGTGTTTGGGCTGTTTGGTTTTCAATTGGATTTTCTCTATTGGTTCTTTGTAAGTTGGAAAAATATATATGTTGCTTTTACAGTCTGCCTAGGTTGATTTAATTCATTTGTAATTTATTATGATAATAGTGGTTGTCAGTGTAGAGAATTATCATTTTACGCAATTATCTATTCTAAAATTGAAGGGGGGGGGACGGCACTGTAGCTCTGCCTCATTCTTTGCCACTCGATTTCACCCTATTTACAAAAATACCGGCCGAATTGCATGGGTTGGGAGGGTAATTCTCAAAATTTCAGAGGGTAATTTTGTCCATATAGATTATCAGAGAGCCACTCGATTTCACGCTATTTACAACAAAACCGTGAGGTTTGGGCTGGTATTGGGGCTGGGTTGGAAGGGCAATTTTGTCCTGTGCGTTTGAGACAGATTGGGGTGGGTTTGGGTTTGCTGTCATTCAGTGAGGGTTTCGGGGATGGGAGGCCATGCCTTTGATAGAGAGAGAGACAGAGCGACAGAGAAAGGGAGAGGGAGGAGTGGGGATCTCAGCACCATTGCTGCAGATCCTCGATTTCATGAGTGGGAGAGATGTTTGGAGATTTTTTTTCCCACTTTTTGAGGGACGGATGGACAGTGAGAGAGAGAGAGAGAGAGGGCAGAGAGCATGCTGTGCGTTTTTTGTACGTTTTCTGTGTGAATCTGAAGCTGTTGTTATCATCTTTTCTCAAACAGGCAAGCTCTTTGATTTCTCAAGCTCCAAGTACCAACCCTGTACTCGATTTTTCCCAACTTGAACAAATATAACCAAGTACAGGACTTGATAACTTCTCTCTTTCTAAGAGAGAGAGTCTGATTTTGTATTTGGTTTGCAGGAAGCATCCTTCTTCGAGTTTTAGGGTTTCATTATGTGAGCTTCCAAGTTTTTTCTGGGTCAGGTATATAATTTATCTCTTTAGTGTTAATTTCTTTTTGTTTGGGTTTTTTGATTGCTTGTGCTTCCATTTTTCCCTGAAACTTTAAAAAAAAAAAAGTAATAGTGATGATTAAATTTTGGGCTTTGGTTTGCATGTTTGGGTTTTTAACTGTGGGCGAGCAATTTTTTATTTTAGTGTTTTAATTAAAGGGCTAAACATTTGTCAGGAATACATATGTATGATCATGATTAATTTTTGGGTTTAATTTAGCTGTTTCGGTTTTTACTGTGGGTGAATAATTTTTTTTTTTTTTTATTAAAACGCCAGAGATTAGTTTCTTCTTTCTTATGGTTGTGAATATATATATGTGAACATATAATATCTTCGTTTGGAGTGAATCAAAAAGCTTACCACGGTAAAATTATATTTTGTGGTGGGGAGGATGAATTACTTTATTTTTATTGTATTATAATTTATAAATAGTCTGTTTTTTTTATTTTCCCCAAAAGTCTGCTTTGCTATTTAATCCTTCTTTGCAGGCAAGGATTTTAGGTTTGAATGCAAAATGTTTCCTCAAAATAGGAGGTTGTTGTTTGATGTCAATCAAGGTTTGTGGTGCCCTTATTATTGTTCTCAAAACTGCTAATATACTGTTTCAACTTATCTTTTTAGGCTATTCTGCCAGTTTTCACCCTTGAACATGTAGCCCATTACCTACAATTTCCCAGTGACTAAACTTTAGACGAAAACTTTTATAAATGGCCACTTTAATTAAATGCACGTATGGACCGAAAATTAGATGGAATGTGGTTGAACATGACGATTGGGGGAAATTAGGCATTTTGGTGTTTTCATTTTGTTTGTCGCATTTTGTTGTTCTTGCCTAATTGTGATTTAATTAGTTTTGATTTTTAACTTTGGATAGGTGCTGTTTCACATTTTGTGCTCATTTTGGAAGTGATTCATAGGTACTCTGTAAAGGTTAGTCTTATACTCATTTTTTAAAAACTGTGCTTAGTAGTAGGTAAATATTGTGGTGTTTTAAAATCCTTGCTTTTGTGGAGTCTCTTTTTTTTTCTTCAAATTTTGGGGCTTTTATTTGCAGGGTTCGAAGCTCTTTGTACTCAAGTAACATTGCCCTTGAGGTGAAATCTATGAATTTGACATATTGTTACTTAAATTTAATGAAAAGAATATTATGCTTGGTCCCAATTACGATGAGGAAATTAACATGACTGTGGTTTTCCTTTATTAGCTTTTTGTTGAAAGGTTGAGTTCGATGAAGAAATATGTATTTGGATTAGGCTCTGTTCAGGTGATTTTTTTTTCATATTCGTTTCGGCCTGGCCATTAGTAAGATTTTCTATATTATTAGTAGGGAGAAACAAGTTTCTATCAGTTTGTTAATATGGATTTTCTTTGTCATTTCAGTGTAGTCATAAGCTAGGTTTAAGCCTTGAATTGGTTTCTTTGTAGTTGGATGTGCATTTAACTGCTTAAAATCTGTTTGTTTCGTGTTGAGGACTAACTAGGTTCGCTAGATGCAAGAGTTTTATTTTTTTACATTAGAAATTTAACCTCTGTTGCGTACCTGAGGTGAGAATTTTGCTTTTATAATTTTTATTTACTACATCTAATGATCTTATTTACGAATTGCAGGAAAAAGTTGTCATGTTAAGCAAACAATTGAGCCATTTAAAAAGTTTGGTGAGTATCTTATGTCTTGGTTTGTGTTCAAGCTTGGGTTTCTTAGTTAAGCATCAGTCAGTATATTGTTATTCATTTATTTAAGATGTGGTGGTACTGTTGATGACATGGCTATAAATCACAAGATTTTTCATTTCTGGTAGAAAAAGAAATTTAAATTGTACCAATTTTTGGTTTTTTGTGGTTGTGGATGTGGTGTATTGTTATAGCTTAAGAAGAAATTAAGAAAGTTTGGTCATTCTCGACTTAAATTGGATTGGTTTTTTTAAATTTTTATTAGATGGTGTTTTTAGTGATGTTGTTGCAGCTTTGAAAAAACAAATTTGAGGTTTTTATTTAGTGAGACAAATGAGTTTTTATTTGGTTAAAGAGGGGGTGGGGAAGAATAGAGAGGGAGGTAAATTGTGCTAATAGCTGCTTGAATAGGTTGTTAGTATATGGATGGTTAGATTAGGAATTTTTTTATAGCATTTTGTGATTGGGATCTAATTGCAGGTTTCATGTTGTATGTCTCAATCTTTAGATATAAATTATTTGATCAATACATGGTGTTGACTGATTTAAGAGCGCACACACTTATAATCTTTTTTAATACCATGTTAGAATACGAACGTCCACCTCAAAACCAGCAACAATAATAAGTTCACAGTTGATCATTTAAACTTATCTGCAAGGCTTTTTACTTTACAGATTTGTAGTTCATGCTCTTAACAGTTAGCAATGTATGTAGCAGTTTTTAAACATGAAGTAAATCTCTGTGTTTGAAATCTCACACTTGACCTGATTGGAGTCTAAGGTTTACAACTATATTATTTAATTGTTGAATTTTTCTTCATGGAATACCCTGTATTTTTCTGCCTTTTCTTTTTAGTGAATTTTTAACCCTTTTTTTTTTCTTCATGGAATACTCACATTTTTCTGCCTCTTCTTCTTTTGCTTCGGTGGCTGAAGCACGATCTTAATGGCCACATCAAAAGCAGCTTTCACATTCAATTTTATTCTCCCAAAAGCTACTAACGTAGCTCCAATGATGGGTCGAGTAAGGTCCCTCAGTCCATGATTCACTCTCGATTGTCCGTTTCCTTTTGCATGTCGGATGAGTGGCTGGATTTCGAAAGCTAAGTTCAATTTTTAATTCGATTCTTTACTGTTAGCATAGATTGTCATCATTTATGCCTTTTTGCTGTGAATTATTTCCATATTTTGTTGCACTGTTAGGTCAGGTTTTGAGGGTTCCTTTATTTGGTTTTGGGGGTTCCTTTATTTGTTTCGTTTTCTCTCATTTTGCGGATGCATCTCTCTGTTCTATGTATTGTTCTTAAGTAAGGTCAGTTTCCTTTATTTTTTTTTGGGTTTTCAGTTCGTTAATATGTGACTCTGTGTTTAGATTTTTCGTTCGTGTATGATTAAATGGGTATTGGGTTTTGGTTGTTGAAAATATGATTTTTTCCTGCTTTTCTTGCTCATTTTTCTGGAAATGGGAAAATTTGAGGAAATTGATAAAATGGAAATGGGAAAGATTGGTTTTTTAATTTTTGGTTTTGTGTTTGCAAGTGAAGTTTCTTTGCCGGGTGGGAAAACAGAGGAGGGGGACAAGGACGATGGGGACACGGCGACGAGGGAGGCGAAAGAGGAGATTGGTTTGGATCCTAAGCTAGGTATAAATGTTTGATCTTTCATTACTATTTGTTTCAAATTTAAGTTTGATTGAGCTCAAATATGTGCATTTGAGTGGACACAGAACTTGGTTAGTTGAATTATATGTTTGCGAAATTGCAGATTGATGTGTTAGTTTCTTTGTATTAGAAGGTGAAGGTTGGGAACTTGAGTTGAGTTGAGGCTAGAAAGAAAGGCTCGGGACTTATCATTTACTTTTCATTTGCATTCGAAATAAGTTTGAATGTAAGGTTTAGGGTATTAATTTAAAAACCAAAAACTGAGTAATCAAACTGGTAGATTGGAGGTGTTCTTTAAGAAGTATCTAGCTGACACAGTCATTTAGTTTGTAATGTACTCATTCGTTCTTCGTGTTGTTCTGTTAAGTACACGTCCTTAATATCTACTAATTTTAATCATGTGCATCTGAGTTTTCAAGATACATCCTCGGAATCCATAATTTGTTGACGGGTTGGAGGGAGAGGATCGTTGGGATTTTTGACTCGAGTGCGGGTGGGTGTGGCTGTAGGTGATGCATCGGTCAGAGGGTCGTTGAGGGGAGGAGAAGAGGGGGACATAGGGACTGACGGATTGGAGAGAAATGGTAGCTACGGGTTTCGACTGAGTGGGAGAGAGATTTAGCTAGGTCCTCTGTCAGGACCTATGGGATTTTGTCCACTTTTAGACAAAGGCTGGCAATGGTTGGCTTGGTGTTTGTGTGCACCGAGCGCAATGTCAAGAAAGAAAGGTGAGAGATATAGTGAGTGGTGGAGAGGGGATGGGACATGACCGTGTGGCGGGTTGGTGGGTTGCCAAAGTAGCGGGTTAGGTGCTAATAGCTGCTCGAATGGGCTATTAGTATAGGGATGGTTAGATTAGGATTTTTTTTGGCATTTTGTGATTGGGATCTAATTGCAGGTTTCGTGTTTCATGTCTCCATCTTTAGATGTTAATTATTTGATTAATACATGGTGTTGGGTGGTTTAAGAGCACACACGCTTATAATCTCTTTTAATACCATATTAGAATGTGAACGTCCAGCTAAAAAACAGTAACAATCATAAGTTGAATGTTGATCGTTTAAACTTATCTGCGAGTCTTTTTACTTTATAGATTTGTGGTTCATGCTCTTAACAGTTTGCAATGTATTTGGCAGTTTATAAACATGGAGTAAATCTCCGTGTTTGAAATCTCACACTTGACCTGATTGGAGCCTAAGGTTTACAACTATGTTATGTTTTCTTCGTTCGTGTTATCTCATGCCTAAAAAAACCCAATATATGCAGCAGGGCTGTTAAAATTGAGCGGATTTTTTTTCAGCTTCCAATTTTAGTTGGTTTCTGTAAAGATTGTAATGGTTTCCTGTTTTTAAACTCTGAAAATTTTACTTGGTTTGTTTTTAATTTTTAGTTAGGTTCTCTAAAAAAATATGTCTTTCAGTGTCTGTCCTCTGTGTGTGTTGTTAGTTTGGGCTGTTTCTGGATTCTTAAATTGTGGTCGTTAATGTCGTTTTTAGCTTTGAATTAAGTTGGAACTACTAATTTAACTAGAGTGTTATATGCTTACGTTACAAACCAGTTTATCATTTTCATAGAAAATAACTTCAATGAGGAGCGAACTTGAAGCTGAGCTGACAGGTTTGCAGCTTCAGCATGAAGATGAGTGTGAGAAGATGCAGGATGAATTGGATCTTCAAAAGTCTAAAGTACATATCTACCATTAAATAATTGATATTTTTGTACCTTTTACTTACAGAATGATAATTATCGCAGGAGGAGAAGCAGAGGGCATTACTGCAAATGCAGTGGAGAGTTTTGGTAATAAGCCACAAGAGGACCAAGAAGTGAATTCAAAGAAGGTTGGCTTTATAATAGATAACTCTCTCTCTCTCTCTCTCTCTCTCTCTCTCTCTCTCTCTCTCTCTCTCTCTCTCTCTCTCTCACATCCACAAACACAGATTCAATTACTATAAGTTGTTTAGTTGCAGTTGATTGGATGTATTTGTTAATCTTAATTTTAGTCCACATAAATTACTATGGTTGTGGAAATTGAACTAAAAAGTACATTTCTTTTTTTAAATTGAATTTTTTATTTTATGCTACCAGGAAATAGGTGGTTGCAAATTATTTACTCCACTAATGAAGAATTTGTTAAATTACTATAAGCTATTTAAATGTTTAATTTCCATTTGAAAACTTGGGGAGTTCTAGGTATGTTGTTTATGGAAGAAGCTGAGTCTCAAATCCCTCAAACAATCTCTCAGTTGCCACTTTGTTTTCGTAGGTTGTGGAACTTGATTTTCTCTATCCGTGTGAATTTGTGCCTTAGGTTATGTTTATCTGCTAAGTCTGTATTTTGGAAATGCTTATTTGATGAATGCACTGGTATAATTGATCAATAAATTACTATGATCGGTGTGTTTCTGTGGAAGTGATTCATGAAGGTTCTGGATAACAGTTTTCGGGGTTAGATTTCTGAATCTATGGGATTTGCTGACAAAGAGTCTCCGATTTTAGGGAGGGGAAGTGAGACAGAGAGGGGGAGTTCATGGTAATGGTGGAGGATGCGCAAGATAGCAAGAGCCCTCTGAAGGAGGCGCATGATATCCAGTCCCAGATTAAGAGTGCTATGCAGTCACGCGTCCCTTGCTTCAAAGAACTATCTGAGTAATCTCTCTCTCTCTCTCTCTCTCTCTCTCTCTCTCTCTCTCTCTCTCATTCTCTTTTCACTGAATTTGTGTGCTTTTCATGAATTTAATTTAAAATATTAGTTGTGATTTTTCTTTTCTTTTATGCCAGAATGTGTGGTATAAATTCATGCTGGATTGATTTGTACTCAAAGTTTGTAACTTTGATTTTTGTTTTTTAGGGTTTACTCATGCATATTATAAATTAATTAAAGGCCACTGTGTAGACACAATTGTGTTTATGTGTGTGGTTAACTGTTTTTGATATGGTTTGTGTTCTTAGGATTGGCATGTTTAGTTGTTTTGTTTGGGGTTCGTGGGGATTTTTTGGGTCAATATATTCTGAAGTTGCATATAAAAGCTTAATTGCAGAGAACCAGTAGTAAATAACTCACGGTATAATGATTTAATAGTATATGAATTATATGTCATTCTGCTTTGTAAATCAAATTGCTAATGCAGTGTGTTTGATTTGTTTCCTCTTGAGGTACTTCTGAGGCTGGCAGCCAGCCCAATGCCACTGCAGAGATTATCACTTCCCTCCCCAACTTTTTACTATTCTCCATCTACTTCGTCTAATTATTTAAATGCCTTAATCTCTCTTTTTTTGCTTTTTTGTTTAGCTGTTAAAACACATGCCTTGCCTGCAGGGCATATATTTTGCTATCTTAACTTGAAGGGCAACTGTGTCTTTTGTAATCAACCTGGCCCGTGCCCACCCCGTGCTCAGGAAACAGAGCATTTTTTTGCAACTGTGTCTTTTGTAATCAGCTCGGTTGAATGTATATAAAAACCGAACTGCTCATCTTACCGACACCCTTCACTCATATATCCCTTTGGTTCATTCAGGATTATGTTGAATTCTCTTTTCAGGTTAACTGTCTTATTCATGTAGTTAAGGTTGGTGTATTCAAGTTCTGCAGCAACACGCGGGCATTTTTGCTAGTGCTTAACTAAAACTGCTATGTTGTATTGTATCAATTTTGGAATTAAATGATAATTAGAGATCACAAAGAGAGATAAAGTATCTTTAATGGTGGTTAAGAATTTTGTTATAACATGATTGTTTCCCTCTCTGGTCACAACTTGGCTTCCAGTTTCTCAGAAAAAAGTTCACACTTTTTTTCCTTTTTTTTTTTTAGACTTATTTTCTTAAAACATATGACCCAACTTTTTGTCCTGGAGAGAAGAGCTTATGTGTTGACTTCGTTGAGTGTTGTTTGCAAGAAAATGTTACAGGTTACTTCATTTCATTAGTATTTAATTTTACCTTCAACCTGGCAAATTTTTATTATTTAGTGAAATGACACAAGCTTTCTTTTTATGCAGAAACGTTTAGTTAACTTGGAAATTTGTTTCACCCACTAATCAATGCCAATGCCAACAGCTAGGGGTGGGCACGGGCCAGGCTGGGTCCAAATTTGGAGGGACCGGACCAAACCCGCTTAAAAAGGAAACAGGATGGGTCAAACCGGGTATTGCAAATCTAATCACAGGAACCGGACCTAACCTGGCCTGTTTCAAACTGGCCGGTTCGGGATGGGTCCACAGGTCCTCTTACTTCTTTTTTTTCGATTTGGATCACCTGCCAGACTCACTCATCCTCCAAATTTTCGACTCATTCTCGGACAACAAGACCCTCATTTGCTGCCGTGCCATTTCCAAGCGATTCAACTCCTACTCCACCATAGTCACAATCTCCAGCTTCATTTGCTTCACCACTGACAGCACCTTCTCAATCAAGCTGGGTTGGGCCAGCAGCTTGTGCAACTTGAAGACCGAGTTAACCTTGACAGGTATCGTAAAAGTGCATCTTCAGCATGTCGGAGAAGGAGTGGTCGATCGGCGGCTGAGGGAGATTCGATGGGCCAGGGTTTCGGCAAAGAATGTGGTGACTTTACACATGGCACCTGTTTGTGAACCTGTCAGGTAGTTGATCTGGTCACCAGAGCTTTGGCAAGGTTGAAGTTGTTCTAATGGACGGCTTCCACGTAGGCCATGATTTGGGAGCCTAGGCTCAAGATTGACATCTGAGATGGGGGCCTGGGCTCGAGATTGAGGTCTGAGATGAGAGAGGAAAGGAGATTCAAGGAGGAGAGATCGAGGGAAGAGACTTGGAGTGGTGTTGGAGACTCGGAGTCGGGATAGAGAGAGAGGGTGAGGGGAGAGTTGAATGAATGGCTCTAAGAATAAGAGAGAGAGAGAGAGAGGGTGATAGAATTAGAGGGTAGAGATTTAAACGGTCCGGGCCAGTGGCCCATTTTCTCCAATATTTAGAACCGGCCTACCCCGTTATGTACCAGGAACCGGCCCGCCCCGTTTTGTATTTATAATTTTTGGACCCACCTCGAACTGCATGGATCCGCCCCGACCCGCGGGTCCAAGACTTGTTTGCCCACCCCTACCAACAAGTAAAGGTGTAGTTAACTGTCAAAAATTTCTTCAATATTCTTAGACATATCCTGATAACACTAAATATAATTAGAAAATTTTAATTTATATTCAGAAAATATGTTTACAAAATAGCTCCCATATATGTATACATTACTTATCAGTCCTAACTGGTGATTTATATTTTTTAAACAATTATCTATTTGTAAATAGTGATTGAGTGTTTACAGTTTTACTTATACATTTTAAGATCTTGGGAAAAATTTGTACACTTATTGAATTTGGTAGAAGTTTTCAATGAATTGTGGTTTTCTTCTGACTGAGGTTCGAATTCATTGTTACTTTTGGTCTTTGAAGTCTTTCCCAATTGGGAATTGGCTACTCTTTATTTGGTTCTCAGTGAATTTTTTTAGGTGTTCTAGGTGATTAGTCAGCTAGCTACATCACAGTATTTACTCTCAATGTTGGTTTATCTGGAGTATAAGGAGGGGACACGATTAGCTTCTTTTTATCAATTTGTTTTATTTTGTTGGAAAATTAGGCCTTTATTTATTTGTTTGGTACAAGTTTTCTATTAAGGTTTAAATAAGATTGTTAAATTAGTTTTGTTGCTTTGCAGCAGAGTTTATTTGCATTTTTAATGAACAAATTTCAGTTTGTAACGCTTTGGTTCTTTTAATGCAGATATTTAACTGTTGCATTTCTAAATTTTTCACTCCAATGATTGAAAAAGGCTTTTGTAAACTGGGAAGAACCCCTGCATGTATTGTTTCTATCACATAAAACTATTCCTTCCCAGCCATATTGTTTCTATTGCATAAAATTATTGCCACACAATCAAAGTATATAGTGGACACATAGGTATAAGCCACCTTGGAAATAAAGTATGATTATTAATATTTAATTAATTAATTGATAAAAGTTGGTGATCCTGATTTAAGGCTGCACAAACAAAATTTGTTGAGGGTAGACTCAAATTTGGGTAAGAACCACAAATCTCTAATTCTTTTCAATTTTTGTTCATTGCAGCTTCTGTTTATTCTAAAAGCCATGTTTATGGAAGCAAAAACGAACTCCCAACTATGAAATCCAAGAAAGGTAGTAATCTTCTCTTTCCTTGTCAACTTATTAAAAAATGATTTTCTAACCATTGTTTACACTTTTTTGCTTACAGTGTGAAGAAGTTGTTCATTATCTGATTGACCTTAGCCTTTGTTGCCGCACAATGCACATTTCAATTTACTTTCTGTAAGTGATGTCTCGGTCTTTCTCCATATTTCTCACTGAATTATTAATGGGAATTCAATCTGCTGTGCTTTCTACACCCACAAAACTGTTCTATACATAATATCTCATTAACACGGCCAGGATCCAGTTTTAGTTTCTTTGGACCACATTTTTCTATTAGTTAAACCTCAAACTCCTGCTAAGAGTTGAAATTTGTGTCTAAATTGTTCAAACTATTGTTCTGATGTACCAGATCTTTAATTTTTTGTGTGCTTTTAAGGCCAAATACATAAACATCCATCTAATCTTATGTTTTTTAGGTATTTTAAGAATAACCCTTTCCTGCTTTTTTTTACGAATTGTATCATATGGTATGAATCAACATTTTCCCTGCTATGCTGCTATGATTTTACGTTTCTTGGTAAAAAGTTGTTAAACAATGTGGTCAGCTTTTTGACATTTTGTTATACAGTTTCATATGTAGAATTTGTAAGTTCCAATCATGTTTTTCTTTTCAGTTATATGTTTGAGATACTGCATTCTCCAACTAAGTTGTTGTATAAAACTTTTAGTTGCTGAAAGTGTTTGATCCATTCTAGCAATTACTCTACTAAATTATGTCTAATTTTTTAATGCCCTACCAAAATGAACAAATCATTTTAGTTAGTTTAGGCGAAATCATATAAATTTTAACATTAGTATTTTAGTTGTTGTGCATACATCTCAAAATAACACTTATCTTTTGTGTCTTTTATAAATTTGTATTTATTGTGTCTTTCATATATACCACTCTTAGACTCTCTTTACTAATTTTTGTTACACAATCGATCACTCACATGTCATACTATTCATAAAGTGGTTCTAAGAATTCCAAGAGCTTCATTCACCCAATTTCTGCTCTTCATGTAAAAATTCTTTTAAAAAGTTGAAACATCATTCGTGTAAATAACATTAACCTTCTTTGAATTTTTCATACGTTTCTAATCCCACAACAACGCACAGGCAATGTTTCTAGTTTATAATATATGTAACAAGTCCAGACCCATAACATATTTATGGGTGCAAATATCCCAAATGCGCAAATGGGTACATTTATTTACACATGTACCCGTTAAAGAAATAATAATTTGAATTCAAACTAAAATATAAACAAAATCAAAATCTATCCACCAAAACATATTTTGTTTTCCCTAAAAGTAATGAATTAATTACATTTAATGGGTAGGATAAAGTTTGTCCGAAAATTTGAAGGAAAAAAAAAAGCAAAACGGTGACATGTCATGTTTTAAATGCAAAAAATTCTGATATGTACAAAGTCAAAGAACTTTGATAAAAAATTTAAAATCAATAAGACTTTAGTCAAACAATATTATTGGTTGGGGATTGCATCCTAATAAAAATATGTTTTCATCCGCATTTTACGTGTTTTTGAGTATTTTTTAGGTTGTGGATATGTCCGAATACCATGACTTGGCCCATGCTTGTGCTAAAACTATTTGGCTCTCCTATGTTCTTCGAGAGCTCCGATTTTCGGTACCTTCACCTATCTTCTTATTTTGTGATAATCTTAGAACTACTTGCATGACAGCCAATCCTTTTTTTCATGCTTGAACGAAGCATATTGAGCTTGATTATCACTTTGTTCGCAAACGGGTGAAGTTGGGAACTCACAAGGTTCAGTTTATTCCTTTTGTTGATCAACCACCGGATGTTCTCACTAAAGTGTTGTCCAAGCCATGCTTTGAGTTCTTACGATCCAAACTTGTCACTCCAAGACCGCCAAGTTTGAGGGGGTGGTTAGTGTAGGAGAATCTAAGGATTCTCATGGGCTAGGTTTTGTAAATCCTGTGGGCTTAGGATTACTTGTATCCCAAGACAGTTAACTTTAATATATTTGTAATATTGTGACATCAATACAATTGAGGGAATTACAATTCTACAATATGTAATCATGCGGTCAATTACAGACATATTCCTCCATGGAGGACATGTCGCCTGAATTGTTGTCCCTAACCTTGTTCGATGAAAGACCTCAACAGCTCTTTACATGTAAATTATATCAAGTTGTTGGTTAATTGATTGAGTTGGATACATCATACATGGATTATGAATGCAGAGTTGAGTTTGTTGTGGATTTGGGATTCTTAAAATGGTAATTTGAATCCACGAAAAGAAAAAATTAGTTTCGAAGACTCTCTCACTCTCTCATTCGAATTGCATATTAGAGTGCAATTGAACTGGCCATTTCTAGGTATTTTGTTGCCGAGCATGTGATTTAAGTATATTTATGTTAGAAAACAAGTTTGTTGTTGCAAATATAAACATGACATGGATGGATTTATGTATGTTGAGACTGAATCCATATTTTTTATATGCGTCGGGTAAAAAAATACATTTGATTTACGGGTTCTTACCGTCGTTTGACAAATAGAATCCGGTCCAATTCATGTGTGTTTCAAAGTTCCTGCAACATTGATGGAGAATATCATACAGTGACATATTGATGTATACCTGTTGCTGCATCATATCATTTTGTATTGCATAGTAGCTTTGCTAGATGATTCTTTTTGGTTTGATGCAGAGCATTTTATCATTCAAAGGTTTTTTATTTTTTTTTATTTTTTTATTTTTTTTTATTTACAACAAAGGGCTTGAGGTTCCTTTGCCGTTTGTCTGTTATGTTTCAGTAAGACTTTCTAATAGATTTTTTATAAGACTACTAATAAATTTAATTTTTACATATATAGCTGCCCACTATGGGAAATATGTCATACGACAATTGAGTATCAACGAACTCTTGATTCCTTAGTTCATGTAAAACGTGGTCAAGACAAATTCATTACAAGATTAGGAGAATCTAAGGATCGGTTGGAGCGAAGAATGCATCAGTTACAAATATGTAATGAAAACTTGAAAAATGGATTATTTGAAGCAGATACAGAGGTAATTTCCTTTTACTTCCTGACTTCTAAATAATTAATTCTTCATATTGCTTTATTAAGTACTAAACCAGTGTTATTCATATTGCACATATTTGTTGATAATATGTTGCGGTGGCAATGATGGTGGTGTTTGTTGGGGTGGTGGCGGCGGTCATCTACCATTGCATGTTTCTTCTCTCGAAAAACAGCAACTAAAACGAACTCTGGGTAGCTCTTATCAAGGTAAGGAGTAGGCGATCATTCCTCTTACAACTCATTCTACTCTACAAACGACTTCCATTCCTTGCCAAAACTTACAACTTTATCTCATATAACGTCCAATAGCCAACTTTTCTTGCCCCATGCCGCCTAAAAAAAAAAAAATTCTGGTCCACTAGTAAGTTAAACCAGTTGCGCTGCATGTACAAGCTCAATTGGGTAATGCTGAGAGCAAAAAAGAAAAAAACCAAGTGTTGACAAACTCAGGAGGATAGATGGAGCGATTCAAGTGAGATTCATAGGCTTGGTTGATTTTGTCAGAAAAGAAAGTAGGTTTACTTGGTTCGTTGATTTGTACACCGTCGGTATTGGTAAGCAAAATATTGGACTGAAAGTACAAAAAAAATAAAAGAAGAATTGGAAGATGAAAAGACTTACTTGGGATTGATTTCCCGCTTGCAGCAACATCGACAATAACTGATGGGCACCGAGTTTGAGTCCATCCACTATCAATAGATTCATACTCATAAAATACTATGTTGGAACCACATGTATTATGACACTACTACAATATTAGCTTTAGGTGGCGGATGATAGTGGCGGATTTAGAAAAATATTGTCGGATAAATTATATCCGACACATTATTTAATTAGTGACGGATATTAGAAAAATTAAAAAAAATTCTTTAATTATCGGATATTTATTCTATCGACATAAATTTTTCTGACGGATAATTACTGGCGGATATTATAAAATTCTTGTCGGTTATAACCGACAGTATTTTTGAATTTAAAAATAAAAAATAAAAATTTGACAGATTATGGCGGTTTTTAAGTTACTGGTGGCAGTTATAACCGACATAAATTGATTATTTTATTATTTTAGTATTCTGACGGTTATTATTTTAGTAATGTGTCGATTATAACCGACAAAAACTCGCCCCTTTCAATTTGTTGTTCTTTCAAATTTCGTTTTCTTCCTCATCTTCATTTTACTCGTTTTCTCTTCATCTTCAATCTTTATCTTCTCTTCCCCTCGATTTGTAAATTTTCCAATTCTTTTGCTTAATATTTTAAAATGTTATATTGATTAAAAATAAATAAATAATGTGTAAAATAAGTGCAATATAATACAAACCATGGTCGACGTGCGCAATAACATACATATTACGAATGTTGTGTTTGTAGTCCATAATCCTACGGAGCTTCTCAGCTATGAACTTCACCTGCACATACAAAAAATTGTCTCTCAATTAAGAATATGCAAACAATGAAGAATTTTAGCAACCCGTTGAACCAAAATAGCAAAACGAGCATCGTACCATCTTGTCTCTTCTTCAAATGTTACCTCCAAAAATACTATTAATGCCTGCCAAGAATGAACAAGGTATTAGACAAATAAACAAAAACATACAAAAAGACAAGACAAATAAACAATAAACATAATACAAGATCCCATTAATCAAGATACTACACAAATTACACATCATCTAATTGAAATCCAAAGAATATTATGAAAGTAATTTCTCAAATTCTTGATGCTTGTAAAATGATTTTCTATGCAAGAATTTCGATAAATACAATACATACAAGTTTATGCAAGAAAACATATAAGTTATCCGTTTTAAATCTGCTATGTGATTGAGCAAGTAAATCCATACAATATTCATCTAAATATCAAACGAGTTATATAACAACAAAAACCCAAAAAGCATTTTTTCGTAATATTTTATTTTTCACTCACTGTCCCGTTACCTAATCTCTGAATGTTTTTTTTTTGTGATTTTTTACACATGCTATCTCGGAGTATATACAAACATATTTGACGGTTTGATCGTTGAAACTAGTTTCGTAGAATGCATATCATATCAAATTGATAGATTTAACAAACACTTTAGAGTTAATGTTATACTTTCATTAAGTATAAAAAATTATCCACTAGTGTAAATATTTTAAATTTAAGATCGAATTCATTCAATGCATTCTTATGGGGTCGAGGAGTGTAACTGTTAAAAATCATCAAAATCAAAGCTAAAATAACCGTTAAATTGTGATTTTTCGTTTATAACCGTCGAAAACTTTTGTTATGTTACCTAATCTCTGAATGTTTGTTTTTTGTGATTTTTTATGTATGCGATCTCGGAGTGTGTACAAATAAGTTTGACAGTTGGATCGTTGAAAAAAGTTTCGTAGAATGCATATCGCGTCAAAATGGTAGATTAAACAAACACTTAGAGTTAATATTATACTTCCATTAAGTATAAAATCCACTAGTGTAAATATTTTAAATTGAAAATCGAATTAATTCAATGCATTCTTATAGGGTCGAGAAGTGTAGCTGTAAAAAATCATCAAAATTAGAGCTAAAATAACCGTTAAATTGTGATTTTTCGTTTATAACCGTCGAAAACTTTTGTTATGTTACCTAATCTCTGAATATTTTTTTTTCGTGATTTTTTATGTATGCGATCTTGGAGTGTGTACAAATAAATTTGACGGTTGGATCGTTGAAAAAAGTTTCATAGAATGCATATCGCGTCAAAAGGGTAGATTAAACAAACACTTAGAGTTAATATTATACTTCCATTAAGTATAGTGTAAATATTTTAAATTGAAGATCGAATTAGTTCAATGCATTCTTATAAAGTCAAGGAGTATAGCTGTAAAAAATCATCAAAATCAGAGCTAAAATAACCATTAAATTGTGATTTTTCGTTTATATCGTCGAAAACTTTTGTTTTGTTACCTAATCTCTGAATGTTTTTTTTTTGTAATTTTTTACGTATGTGATCTTGAAGTGTGTACAAACAAGTTTGACGATTAGATTATTGAAAAAAGTTTTCGTAGAATGTGTATCGCGTCAAAACGGTAGATTAAATAAACACTTAGGGCCCGTTTGTTTGATAGGATTAGGGAGGACTGGACTGGACTAGACTACAGTCCCTTGTTTGGTCTGCACCAAGATTAGGTTTAATGGGATTAGGTCTGACTCGCTAGGATTAAACCCCTCACTAGGAGTTCTAAGCGAAGCACCCCGATCACCCCCGGACTTGTAAGACCTCCTACGCTCCTGCGCTCCTGCGAGAGAGAACCTCGCTCAACCTCGATCCTCGACATGCTCCCTCCTTGCCCTGCTTCCTCATCGTCGTCCTCCTCATCATCATCTCTGCGTCTTGCTCGCCCTCAACTCCATCTTGCTCGCCCTCATCTGGTAAACTTCGAATCCGACATTATTTCTTCGATTTTTTTTTGCAGATCGTGATATTACTGGGCTTTATTTGATTTAGGTGTTTTGAGTTTGAGAAATTTTGAATTATAGACCTCTGCACTTGAACAAATTAGGTTTTTGATTTTTAGGGTCAAATTGAGATTAGAATTTGGGGTTTTCACATTTTATGCCATTTTGAGTACCAAAATGATGATAATCATCACGAAATTGCTGCTGTAAACTTCGAACGCCACTGTTACTTTTTGGGTATGTTTCTGTCCTACTTTTACCCAGTTTGAATATGTATTCATAGTTGTCGGATTAAAACGTATATGTAGTTTTTGGGAAGTGATGAGTAAAATGGCTAGAATTTTAGGAAGCTTTGCGCTTCTGGTTTTCATCGGATAGAGGGAACACGAAGAGGGAGAGGAAAAGAGAAAATATTAAGTTTAATTGTAATTTTAAATTTGTTTTTATAGTGTTAATGGAGGAACCCATCTGTAGTATTTTAAGAGAAGATGAGAAGATGTAAACTGCTGGACATCCTTAGCATTTCCCATGTTCTTTATTAATTTGAGAGTGATCCTGTGAATAATTTTGGTTTTTAGATTTGTTTGAATATTTTTCTGATTCAACTTGCAGGTTTAGTATCATTTTACAGCTTTCTACAACTCTTTGTTCTTTCTCTCTTCCTTTATGGTTAGACAGCATCGAATATCTATCAGTAATCATGTCCAGACTGACTGCGTTCATACAACTTGTGCTGTTTAACTAATGAATATAATTTCGGAACCAATATGCCATGCCTAGATGATTGATGTGAGTATCTTAGATGAATCTATCCACTAGATGATTGATGTGAGTATCTTAGATGAATCTATCCACCTTGGGAACTTGCAAGAGTTGAGTTCAAGATGTCTGGATGCTTTTTCGTATATAACCAAGGTCTAAACACAGCCTTAACCTTATTCTTAAGAGGAGGTTTGTTTTTTGTATGTCACTAAGTTAACTGCATAAATCCAAATCTCAAGACCAAAACAAATCATAGGGTTACAGGATTTCTTCCAAATTAATGCCAACATATTGTTCAGCAACGGGGAGATTCTGGGGCCTTGCTTGACCAGCCACATTAGATAAATCTCAATACAATCTATGCATGCATGCTTAGTTGTAACCAGATTCTTACCAGGCCACTGATGGCGTAATTTCATTTGAAGATTACAATAAATGATATAATATTTAAGGAATTCACAAAAGTCATGTGAAAATAAAAGGTGCTGGATTTCCCTTTGAAGGATATGAAATTACTTGATGTTAGAATTGAGGTTTTACAGTTAGTCAGAGGTTTACGATCAGATCTGTATAATGTGTTTTAGCATCCTTTTGTTTTGGCAAGCAGTTCACGTGCATAGTTTCCGGTGTTTGTTTCATATTTAGAAGCTTGTTTGAGTTCGATGTCTCTATTTTTTTGTCGAAGAGTTCGATGTCTGTATATCATGTAGAAAAGTGATTCCTTTTTTCTTTTGGATGTCTGACCTTGTAAACTTCCGAATCTATTTTTCCGTATTCTTCTTATTGTTCTTCTATCCCTATCTAAAGCTTTATCCCCAAACTGTTTCTTCATTTGGACAGACCTATGTAACTGTTGGTAATAGATTTCTGATTTGTCTTTAGAATTGCATCCTAAGCGGTGGTTACAAGTTACGACTTCCCTGATTGACTTCATATGAACAAAGTCATGCGGAGTTTAACAATTTTTCGTATTGTATAATGCTTCACGTGGATGTATTAGTTTACCGTCATGCTTTTGTATCATTCTCTAGTGTCATATTCTAACTAAAAGTAAATGATGTGGCCAATTGCATACTAGACATACCTCGGAACTGCTGGAATGACCTCCTTACAGCTTACAGGGGATGTGGAGGGAGAGTCCATGTTAGATACGTTGTTAGTGATATGCATGCAGACTTCATCCAGACTAAATGTGACTGCTTAACCTCGGTTGCTTCCACCCTTCCACTTACACTTAGGTCAATGTGATTTCTCCCACTTACCATCGAATCGAATTGAAATTTTAATGCTTTATGCATGGATACTAGACAAAGGCATAAACAGTGGCACTGATGGATTTGCTATGCTCTTCACTTGAAATTGGTGTGCGTGATCTTCTAGCAATAACTTATGAGCAATTGGTATTTGTGAATAATTTTTGAATTGCAGATGCTTGTCATTTACTGATAGATAATCAAAAGAAGGGTGACATTTGACAGTCTATTTCCAATTTGGATGTCTAATTATCCATCACGGAACTGTCAAGGGGCACTTGGCTGATAACTTTCACAGTCCAAAGATGGTTTGCGCTAAGATGGTCTGCGCTGAAATGTCAGCTGCTTAGCCTCTCTCTCCATCTGCTTCATTATGTTGTCCTCTTTGCCTGCATGTTTAACGTACAAGCAGAGTACAAACAAGGGACTTTTAGAAAAGTTAACCCTTTCTTTAGCACATTAAGGCCTTGTTTAATTTGGTGGCATATTGGTTTGATGTCCGTGTGTGTGTGTGTCTATTCTGCACATTTGTTTGATGTCCGTGTGTGTATTATGCACATTTGTGTGTGTGTGTGTGTGTATTCTGCACATTTGGTTAAACAGAGGTTTACGGTCATCTACTTGGTTTATAACCATGATATTACATTGTGAATGTTTTGTACTGTGTGGGGTTGATGCTGAAATATTTTGTGGTTGTTGGTTGCAGAGAAGAGGAGCATAAACGGAAGGCTAAGGCTAAGGCTACTGGATTTTGTAAATTATGGAGATCTACTTTGGAATGCTATACTATAGTTCACTGGCATTTTGTAAAATATCCTGGATGAAAGTTTGGTGAATGATGTTTTAAGAGTCAATCAATGGCAAAGATTGACTTGTCACAAGTATCTTCTTATGTACTTGTATTTGTTGAAGTTGCATGTATTGGGCACTATTCTTTTTCTTATTTTGGGTGATAGAGTTTAAATCAAGTTACATTTGCAAATTAAACTCAACCACTTATAAATAGTATGTCTCAACTATAGTATGTCCCAATTCTATTAGCAGGTAATAGAAACAAAACAATTGTCCTCTTTTTTTAAGATTCATAATATACATGGCAAAAATATGCTCCAAAACCCATATCATGAGATTTGTAGCATTACTCTATTACACAATGGCAAAAATTTGTAGTCCTACTCTAAGCAAACACAAATCTGGTGAACAATATTGTTTTTATTATCCTGCTTCTTAGTTCGACACTGCACCAAACGCTTCACTAAGTTAGTCCAGCTTAGTCTAGTCTAAGCCAGTCCAGCTTAGTCCCTGCAGCTAGTCCAGTCCGAGACAGTCCGGCGCAACAAACGCACCCTTAGAGTTAATGTTATACTTCCATTAAGTATAAAATAAGATTTTGTGGTATCTACTAGTGTAAATATTTTAAATTGAAAATCAAATTTATTCATTGCATTCTTATAGGGTCGAGGAGTGTTGCTGTAAAAAAATCATCAAAATCGGAGCTAAAATAACCATTAAATTGTGATTTTTCGTTTATAACCGTCGAAAACTTTTGTTCCGTTACCTAAGCTCTGAATGTTTTTTTTTTTTGCAATTTTTACGTATGTGATCTTGTAGTATCTACAAACAAGTTTGACGGTTAGATCATGGAAACTAGTTTCGTAGAATGCATATCTCCGTTAAATTTGCCTAAATTTTGTAGTGGGAAAAGTAATTTGTGCTAAATTTTTATTTATGTTTTTCAAGTATTGATTAGACAATATTTAGTTTGTGTGATGACATTTTCATTGTACAATTCTCTTTTTGTTTATTTAAAGCATATTTTACATGAGTTATTATCTATTAAACCAAAAGTGTAAATTATCTATTAAACCAAACAATTATTTATTTAATTTTTAAAAACGTATTCTATATAAATACATATTATTTATTTATTAAATCAAACAATTATTTTTTTATTTTTTTAAATCGTAACAAAAATGGGGGGAATTTAAAATTTTTGGATGCCGCCATTTTGTTTCTGTCGGTTTTAACCGACAGTAATGACAATTTTCAAAATTAAAACCCCTCAATCTCTTTCCTTGCGCATGTGCTTCTCCCTTCCTCCTTTTTTCTTCTCCTCATTTCCTTCTCCTTCTCGCTTCAATCACCATGGATGAACAAGGCACAAGTTATTCTCCCCCCCCCCACCCTTTCCACCTGTAGCAACTTAACCTCCGCCCACCGCAACTCTAACCTACGCACCAGCCATCACCAACTATCTGCATTCCCTTCGAACCTCCATCTTTTCTCATATTCCCATGCCAAAACCCTCGCCAAACCTCGAATCTTTCTTCCCCACTTGGTTGCTTCACTGGTTTGCCTCCTACCCTCTTCGTATTTTTCAAAATTGTTGAAAACCCGTTGCTTGATTTTCCATTTAGTAAAAACCCAATTGGAATTTTTGGGGTTTTAATGGCGGCTGTGTGTTTTTTCAGGAACAAGTTGATGAGACGGACATAATGGTGAAGCCTGATGGAGTTCAACGTGGCCTCGTAAGCTAATTTAATTCTCTAATCTTGTATTTTAGTTTGTTCAATTTGAAGGGTGATTGGAGCTGGAAAACTTGGGGCAGTTATGAAATTGTGAAATTTTCGAAATTTTGATTGTGTTCTGAAATTTTCGCTTCTGGGCTTTTGAAAAAACAAAAGCTTGAACTTTAATTTATTCACATTTATTGACTGGGGAGGAGGAAGATCTCTCGGGTTTTAGATTTTAGCTTGGTGTTCTTAGTGTTAATATGTGTGATATGGGGTGAATTGTTTTAGGTTGGAGAGATAATCTCTAGGTTTGAAAAGAAGGGATTTAAGCTGACTGGCTTGAAGCTCTTCCAGTGCTCACCTTCAACTTTCCTTACTTCACTTGAATATCCCTCGATAACCTCCCTTCTCCAGAGCTTGAATAAAAACCAGTGCTCTAATTAGTCTCTGACTAATTTTGGTTTGTATACCGAGCAGCATCCTCATCTTCCCTGATTACGAAGATTCCCTATAATAGTAGACTAATAGAATCATTGGTGTCCTTTCTGCCTACCTCATTCAATTATTCGAAGAATGGAAAATTTCAGATTTCTCATGTTTAGCTCAGGACATTTTTTTGGACAATGTTAGTTGAGACGCTGTCGGTTTTTATTTTTTGGATTGAAATTTTTGTTTGCTGGTAAAGTTGTAAACTTGGCTCCTCGCATATGTAAAGAGTCATACTCTTCCTTGTTAAGAAATCATTGCTCGATGTCTGCAGAAACTTTCCCTTTGTATGATTTTATTGAGTTCCATTTGCTTATGTGTCGGATTGTGAGTTACAAATATAAAAGAATGACTCCGTATATGTAAGGAGCCAAGCAGTTTCAGCTTGAAGCTCTTCCAGTGCCCCCAAGACTTAGCAGAGGTTCAAAGATCCAGTCACTCTCTGCACAAGAAAAACCTACGACAAGTAGAGCATCGAAAAATGGCTTTCTCAGGTAATCTCTCATGTCCTGTCACAATCCATCCATGGTGCCAACTCATACTCTTCGCCATTTCATCAATCAGTGGCCGGAGATGGGCAAACAATTTGATCCTCATTGCTTTGTATTTTCAGGATGAACTGTAGGAAGTGAAGAATATGGTGTACCTTATTAGCTCAATCTGGTTTGCTCCTTAGCTGCAGAATCTGGTTCAAGCATGGTGGGTCATTTCGAGCAGAAGTAGAATGCTCAACAAGAAGGAGAAGGTGAAGAAGGGATAATGCTGTCATGTCGTTTTTATATTTTTTTTAATTATTAATCAATTTTCTGTCGGTTTTATCCGACAGAGTATGGTCTTATTTATAATTAATATATTACCTGGTGATTTTAACCGACACAATTTCTGTCGGTTGTATACATTTTCTGTTGGTTTTATCCGACAGAAAATGCTATTATTTATTTATTATTAATTTATTCTCTGTCGGTTATATTCGACACTATTTCTGTCGGAAAATTCATTTCCTGACGTTGGCAATTCTGTCGCTTATTATATCCGTCACTACATCTATTTTCTGTCGGATTTTGCTTAAAATCCGATAGTAATATATGTTTTTTGTCGGTTTTTGAACCGTTAGTTATAAATAATTTTGTAGTAGTGTAAAACTGACTCAAATCAATTCACTGCAACATATATCATTAATCTTATCCATAATCTAGCATTGCAATATGAGTAGGTTCTAGAATACGCTAGGACGGTGCCTAAGCGGTCCAGACGAGTGCCTCAGTAGGTCTAGGCGTCCTTTCTTAATTTTCAAACACCTAGGCATTAATCAGGACGGTGGTCAACCGCCTAGCGCCTAGGTGGCGCTAGGCGTGGATTTTTAGAACAGTACTAACACTGATTGCTGGACTTGTGGTCTCAATAGAGCACTCTGGTCTGGTGGTCTCAGCAAAGCACCCTGAAACAAGCATAGTTGATTGCAAAATTACCAGTCAAGATTGTGGTATAAAATTCTAATGCCCACCTGGAATTTCCTGAAGTGAAGACCAGTACTTTGCTACCTTATCTGGGTTTTCCGGCGGGGATAGCCCTAGAATCCTAGATGGAAATAGGCCTGGGATGGTCGGGAAGGACAGTGGTGGCACATCTGCCAGACCAGGTGCAGCTCATGTTGCCAATAGGAGTAGTGAAAGTAGTGCTTGAGCTTGTCTAGACATGGCTATTGTGAAGCTTGGAACGGCTCTTTTGTGCTATATCAGAAAAGGTTTTGGTAGATTTGGGTATATGCTTTGATGTTGGAGGAGGGAGGGTAAGGATTTATATAGAAGCAATGAGTCTGAACCAAGTCAAAGATTTTGATGGTCAGGTGAGTAGGTTACCAATGGATACTAAACTCAAACAGTTTTAATGCAGTTTTATGTGTTTTGATTTGATGAGCTTTGGTATTAGAGCAAAACGTTATAACTGTTTTAGGTGAGTAGGTTACAAGTGGATATTAAATTTTATATGTGTACATGATATACCGTTACGACAAGAGTGAATTCGTACGTAATGTCATGCGACAGTGTGAGAGTTGCATTGAAAACTTTCTTGTGGTTTCCAATCTCATGAGATGAATTCAATGCTTCAGAGTCAAGTGTCGTAAGCAAAACAATTAAAAGTCGTCATACTAATTCGATTACCGCACAACAAATCGGTAGAGATAAGGGAACACAACTTACAGCAAACAGTGATGAACAATGAAACATCATCTGTAACTTGAATGATTTTCAAGTTCAAGCACATCATTTTCCATTTCATCAATTTAATCTATATATATAAAGTCAGAAGGCTAAATTGGTGAAGCATTCGAAAACCCCTAAAATGCCCATTGTGAATTCGAACAACTCTGGTTTTCGGCAAAACTGGTGGATTTAGGAGTTTATGGGTGTGGGATTAGAAGAATCGTAATTCTACATTATTTTGCTGAATAAAAAAACATTACAAACTCTGTCAATTCTTATGGTTGTGGGATTCGAAGAAAAACTGACTCCATGCAACAGGAAACAATTATCCTATTTTGTTTCAGATATTATATTTGTGTGCATATTTTCATACACAAAATATTTAGGACGGTTGCCTGTTACAAGGAACTATTCATAGCCATATTCCCGTCTGCACATCTGATTTCTGCATTGGCTCATAACAATGACACTCGATGAGGAACATGCATGTCTGCACATCTTATCAGAATTAATTCAGATTATTTTTTGTTCAGCAAAAAAATGTAGAATTACTTTTCTTCTAGTCCCACAAACTTTGCGGGTCAATGAATGATGCAAAGTAGTGAATAGCTAGAACAATAAAGCCAGTTTGTTGAAACTCATAAATCTACCAGTTTTGCCGAAAACCAGACTGCATCATAGCAACGTATCATAGTGGTTTAGAATTTGTGGCATGTTGAAGAAACTAATAAGATCAAAGATTTTATGTTTCTTCATTCTTTTGTTGCTTGATACATTTCCTATTTTGTTCTATGATTTAAATAGTGTATTTCTGTGTTTTCTTTTCCTGTCAAATTAACGTCTTTTAATTATATTTATTAGGCTTGCAACAAGGTCGTTTTGTTCTTCCCTTCCAAGTTGTTCACTTCTCATGCCACAAATAATAATTCACAACAGGGGGTCCCTTCGTTCTCCCCTTACAATTTTGTTCTTCCCTTTCAATTTGTTTCCCTAGATAATTTTGTGAGGATAGCCGTACAGCATGCCATGTTTCTTCATTATCTAATCCATTGCAGTGTTTTTTCATTTTTCATTTTTTTTTTCTCCTTTTTGTACTGGTAGACATTTTTGTGTATTTACAGACATCATATTTTATGGCTCCCCCTACATAACAGATTAACTTTTTTTATTTACAAGAACTCCCAAGAAATGCAACAAACCTAAAAATGAACCACCTACCTAGCTGACAGATTTCTATTTTTTCGCCTGGTTGGGGCATCTCCGTTGGGTGAAAACTGTTGATCTGAACAAACTAATTCTCAAAGAGATTATGTCACACCCCGATCCCGAGATATGTCCAAGATCGACATACATCATTGTGTAACTATTCATATATCGCCTTGTCTTTGAGACATGACCAAAACAAGTCGACGATTCAACAACTCAGTAATTTTTCCTTATATCATGCATCTAACCTATGTGCTAGACCGCTTACGTACCCTAAGATGGGATCAAGTCAATCACAATTCACATATATTTGAGACGAGAGATTAAGATTGTTGGGTTCTTACCGTTGTTTGACAAATTTAATAAGCTCCATTTCATGTGTTTCTGAAAGTTCATGCAACACTGATGAAGAATATAATACAACAACAACAACAACAACAACAACAACAAAGCCTTTTCCCACTAAGTGGGGTCGGCTATATGAATCCTAGAACGCCATTGCGCTTGGTTTTGTGTCATGTCCTCCGTTAGATCCAAGTACTCAAGTCTTTTCTTAGGGTCTCTTCCAAAGTTTTCCTAGGTCTTCCTCTACCCCTTCGACCCTGAACCTCTGTCCCGTAGTCACATTTTCGAACCGGAGCGTCAGTAGGCCTTCTTTGCACATGTCCAAACCACCGGAACCGATTCATATTTCCTTCAATTTTGGCTACTCCTACTTTACCTCGGATATCCTCATTCCCAATCTTATCCTTTCTCGTGTGCCCATACATCCCACGAAGCATCCTCATCTCCGCTACACCCATTTTGTGTACGTGTTGATGCTTCACCGCCCAACATTCTGTGCCATACAACATCGCTGGCCTTATTGCCGTCCTATAAAATTTTCCCTTGAGCTTCAGTGGCCTACGACGGTCACACAACACGCCGGATGCACTCTTACACTTCATCCATCCAGCTTGTATTCTATGGTTGAGATCTCCACCTAATTCTCCGTTCTCTTGCAAGATAGATCCTAGGTAGCGACAACGGTCACTTTTTGTGATCTTCGCTAGATTGCTCCGGTCATTAGTGTGGATAAGTATATAAATGGATAGAAATAGGAAAGCAAACACAAGATGTACGTGGTTCACCCAGATTGGCTACGTCCACGGAATAGGGGAGTTCTCATTAATTGTGAAGGGTTTACACAAGTACATAGGTTCAAGCTCTCCTTTAGTGAGTACAAGTGAATGATTTAGTACAAATGACATTAGGAAATATTGTGGGAGAATGATCTCGTAACCACGAAACTTCTAAGTACCGGAGTGTGGTATCGTCTTGACTTGCTTTATCTGTCTCATAGGTAGATGTGGCATCTTCTCTGGAAGTACTCTTCCTCCATCCAGGGGTGGTATCTGTAACTGGTGGAGATGCACAAGGTAATGTATCAATTTCACTTGAAGCTTACTTGTAGTTTCAGGCTTGGTCAAGCGCAATACAAACCATGTAGTAGGAGTCCCCCAAGTCGCCGGGCTAGGGGATCTGCTGAAAGAGGTGACAGACAAGGTAAGCAATCAGAGCTCCGGCTGATTGTTCACATTCTCCCTATCTGCACTTGCAGGCAGCATGAAGGATAAAGAGAAGAAAAATGAGAAGAGATGATATGGGATACTTTTGCTTTTGAAGAAGTAACTTTCCACATGCTTATTCTTGAACCGGGCTGGAGGGTTTTCTGGTTTCCTCCAGAGTATAAGGCCGACTGAAGAATTTGAGGGTCAAAACAAGTCCATCAAATCTAGAGTACGTTCGACCTTGCTGATATGGGATACTTTTTGCTTTTGACAGAGTAGTGGATGTATCGGCACGTGTGTTGTTACGCTTGTCTCCACATGCTTCCTTGTATCCTTCTCACTTGCCCTATCTGTCCCTCAGGCAGATGCGGTATCTTCCCTGGAAGTATAAGATGTTGAAGATGAGTACTCGAGAGCAATGCCAGGTAAGTAATCAGGTAAGGGGTTCCAGGCAGTCAGTTCCTGGCTGGAAGCTTGATTCCAAGTGCTGACTGATTGCTCTCTTTCTCCTTGTCTTGCAGGTAAGAACAAGGCCAAAGGAAAAGACAGGGAAAAAGCATGATATGGGATACTCTTGCTTTTAACCCTGATGATATGAGATATTCTTGCTCTAGTATAGCTTGTTTACAGAGGTATTATCGGGGGGAAAGAAAGCTGAATATTTCGAAAGGCTTCGTTGGGAGTGCCCTCTCAGATAAGAGAAAGGGTTGAGCATTTTTTGCAGGTCTGCCTGTCTGCCTGTCCGTTAGGGATGGAGGTCGACATATATAGGAGTCTCCCTAACATCAAGTAATAATGCTATTCCTTTACCCTGCTTGGTCATATCACGGTAGTGGGAGCTGCCAGCTTCACATGTTTTAACTCTGTCAGAGCACTTTGAAAAAAATGGTCTGTGGTATCTGGAAAGCTGATGTGTGCTGTGTGTGAAGATTACAGACAAGCTTTATCCAAGGAGATCCAGCTCTTGAAGTTGGGAAAGTGGTGCCTCTTCGATTTTCGAACAAGCAATCTTGTCGGGGATCTGGCTCTCGAGATTCGGAGAACGATGCCTCTTCGATTTTTGAGAAAGCAATCCTGCTGGGGGTCTGGCTCTCGAGATTCGGAGAGCGGTGTCTCTTCGATTTTTAGAGAAAGTAATCATGTTGGGAGTTTGGCTCTCGAGATTCGGAGGGCGGTGCCTCTTCGATTTTGGAGCAATCAATCTTGTTGGGAGTGTTTCTCGAATGTGAGTAAAGGTTGGGCATGTTTGCTAGTCTACCTTGCCACGAAGCACAGAGGTTGACACACAGGGACTTTCCAATTATTCAGCAGTGGTACTGTTCCTTTACCCTCTCTTCGATTTTTGAGAAAGTAATCATGTTTGGAGTCTGGCTCTCGAGATTCGGAGGGCGGTGCCTCTTCGATTTTGGAGCAAGCAATCTTGTTGGGAGTGTTTTCTCGAATGTGAGTAAAGGTTGGGCATGTTTGCTAGTCTACCTTGCCACGAAGCACAAAGGTTGACACACAGGGACTTTCCAATTATCCAGCAGTGGTATTGTTCCTTTACCCTTTCTTCGATTTTTGAGAAAGTAATCATGTTGGGAGTCTGGCTCTCGAGATTCGGAGGGCGGTGCCTCTTCGATTTTGGAGCAAGCAATCCTGTTGGGAGTGTTTTTCTCGAATGTGAGTAAAGGTTGGGCATGTTTGCTAGTCTACCTTGCCACGAAGCACAGAGGTTGACACACCGGGACTTTCCAATTATCCAGCAGTGGTACTGTTCCTTTACCCTTGTGGGTAATAATATGGTAGCTAAACCTTCAAAATTTATGTGTCTAAACTTTGTTAGTGTTGTTTCTTTGCAATTCTTTTACCCTTCTTGGTCAGAGCGATGTAGCGGGAGCTGCAAGCTTCACGTGTCAACTTTGTCAGAGAACTTTGGCAAAGTTATCTGTGGTACCCATGAGTTACTGTTGCGTGTGGGAAGTGGGTGATTGAACAGTACGATTCATGTGCTTTCTACTTCGCCAGAAATCTTCGACAGAATGCCCATAATTTCCGCAAAGCTGAGTGTGCGTGTGACAGGTGCTGACAAGGCTGGAAAAGTAGGTGCCTCTTCGATTTCTGAGATCGGCCTTCGTGATGAGCAGCCCAGCTTTTGAGAAAGCAAGCCTCTTCGATTTCTGAGATCGGCCTTCGTGATCTTTGAGCAGCCCAGCTTTTGAGAAAGCAAACGCCTCTTCGATTTCTGAGATCGACCCTCGTGGTCTCTGAGCAGCCCAGCTTTTGAGAAAGCAAACGCCTCTTCGATTTCTGAGCAGGCGCCTCTTCGATTTCTGAAGCTTCGTCGAGTGCAGATTTTTATAGGGGCTGACATTAAGTTCCAAAGCACACTTGAATATCCACCAATAGAAGCTTCATTCTTGCACTTCTAAGATCTTGATTTGTCCGACCTCTTCTCTCTTCAACACCTTTGAAAATGTCTGGCCCCTCCGACCGTCGTTTTGACTTGAACCTTGTTGAAGAGGCAGCCCCGCCTTCTCCAGACAACATATGGCGCCCATCCTTCGTCTCCCCTACTGGTCCTCTTACCGTTGGGGATTCCGTGATGAAGAATGATATGACCGCTGCGGTAGTGGCCAGGAACCTTCTCACTCCCAAAGATAACAGACTACTTTCCAAACGGTCTGATGAGTTGGCTGTTAAGGATTATCTGGCTCTCAGTGTTCAGTGTGCAAGTTCTGTGTCTAATATGGCCCAACGCCTATTTGCTCGAACCCGCCAAGTTGAATCATTGGCGGCTGAAGTGATGAGTCTCAAACAGGAGATTAAAGGGCTCAAGCATGAGAATAAACAGTTGCACCGGCTCGCACATGACTATGCTACAAACATGAAGAGGAAGCTTGACCAGATGAAGGAATCTGATGGTCAGGTTTTACTTGATCATCAGAGATTTGTGGGTTTGTTCCAAAGGCATTTATTGCCTTCGTCTTCTGGGGCTGTACCACATAATGAAGCTCCAAATGATCAACCTCTGATGCCTCCTCCTTCTAGGGTTTTGTCCAGTACTGAGGCTCCGAATGATCCCCCTCCGATGCCTTCTCTTTCTGGGGCTCTACCGACTGCTGAGACTTCTCCTAAGCAACCTTTGTGAAGGCTCCCTCTTGTTTGTTTATTTTGACTCAAGTATATGTACATATTTGTAACTTATCGGGGATATCAATAAATAAGCTTTCCTTCATTTCAACGTATTATGTTAAATACACCAAAGCCTTCTTCGCTAAGTTCTTTGAATTTTCTTTTGTTGAAGCTTGTATGTTGAAGCTTTGTGAGTGGAGCATGTAGGTTGAGGTAGTGTTCCCTTAATTTCCCGAGTGAGGAAAACTTCTCGGTTGGAGACTTGAAAAATCCAAGTCACTGAGTGGGATCGGCTATATGAATCTTAGAACGCCATTGTGTTCTGTCCTGTGTCATGTCCTCCGTTAGATCCAAGTACTCTAAGTCTTTTCTTAGGGTCTCTTCCAAAGTTTTCCTAGGTCTTCCTCTACCCCTTCGGCCCTGAACCTCTGTCCCATAGTCGCATCTTCTAATCGGAGCGTCAGTAGGCATTCTTTGCACATGTCCAAACCACCGTAACCGATTTTCTCTCATCTTTCCTTCAATTTCGGCTACTCCTACTTTACCCCGGATATCCTCATTCCTAATCTTATCCTTTCTCGTGTGCCCACACATCCAACGAAGCATCCTCATCTCCGCTACACCCATTTTGTGTACGTGTTGATGCTTCACCGCCCAACATTATGTGCCATACAGCATCGCCGGCCTTATTGCCGTCCTATAAAATTTTCCCTTGAGCTTCAGTGGCATACGGCGGTCACACAACACGCCGGATGCACTCTTTCCACTTCATCCATCCAGCTTGTATTCTATGGTTGAGATCTCCATCTAATTCTCCGTTCTTTTGCAAGATAGATCCTAAGTAACGAAAACGGTCGCTCTTTGGTATTTCTTGATCTCCGATCCTCACCCCTAACTCGTTTTGGCCTCCATTTGCACTGAACTTGCACTCCATATATTCTGTCTTTTGATCGGCTTAGGCGAAGACCTTTAGATTCCAACACTTCTCTCCAAAGGTTAAGCTTTGCATTTACCCCTTCCTGAGTTTCATCTATCAACACTATATCGTCTGCGAAAAGCATACACCAAGGAATATCATCTTGAATATGTCCTGTTAACTCATCCATTACCAAAGCAAAAAGGTAAGGACTTAAGGATGAGCCTTGATGTAATCCTACAGTTATAGGAAAGCTTTCGGTTTGTCCTTCATGAGTTCTTACGGCAGTCTTTGCTCCTTCATACATATCCTGTATAGCTTGGATATATGCTACTCGTACTCCTTTCTTCTCTAAAATCCTCCAAAGAATGTCTCTTGGGACCCTATCATACGCTTTTTCCAAATCTATAAAGACCATGTGTAAATCCTTTTTCCCATCTCTATATCTTTCCATCAATCTTCGTAAGAGATAGATTGCCTCCATGGTTGAGCGTCCGGGCATGAACCCGAATTGGTTGTCCGAAACCCGTGTCTCTTGCCTCAATCTATGCTCAATGACTCTCTCCCAGGGCTTCATTGTATGACTCATTAGCTTAATACCCCTATAGTTCATGCAATTTTGTACATCGCCCTTATTCTTGTAGATAGGCACCAAAGTGCTCATTCGCCACTCATTTGGCATCTTCTTCGTTTTCAAAATCCTATTGAAAAGGTCAGTGAGCCATGTTATACCTGTCTCTCCCAAAACTTTCCACACTTCGATTGGTATATCGTCTGGGCCTACTGCTTTTCTATGCTTCATCTTCTTCAAAGCTACAACCACTTCTTCCTTCCGGATTCTACGATAAAAAGAGTAGTTTCTACACTCTTCTGAGTTACTCAACTCCCCTAAAGAAGCACTCCTTTCATGTCCTTCATTGAAAAGATTATGAAACTAACCTTTCCATCTGTCTTTAACCGCGTTGGTACCTTTGCTGGATTCTTTTTGGTTTGTATGTTATGTTTCAGTAGGACTTTCTAATAGATTTATATAAGACTACTAATAAATTAATTTTTCCATATATAGCTGCCCACTGTGGAAAAGATGTCATACAACAATTCTGATGAGTATCAACGAATTCCTTATTTCAAGTAAAACGTGATCAAGACAAATTCATTACAACATTAGGAGAATCTAATGGCCACTTGGAGCAAAGATTGCGTCAGTTCCAAATATGTAATGAAAACTTGATAAATGAATTATTTGAAACAGATACGAAGGTAATTTCCTTTTACTCCCTGACTTCTAAATAACATATTTCTTCATAATTATTGCTTATTAAGTACTAAACTAGTGTTATTCATATTGCAATACTAGATTATGGTTAAGTAAACATGTTTTATGATAATATGTTGCAGGAAATTGATTTGTGTCAGTTTCATAATACACGTGGCTCAAACGTAGTATTTTACGAGTATGAATCTATTGATAGAGTGGATGAACTCAAAGTTGGTGCCCATGAGCTATTGATGATTTTGTTGCAAGTGGAAAACCAATTCCAAGTAAGTCGATCTTTTTATGTTCCAGTTTAACTTACTTGGAATTGTTTTCCCGCTTGCAACAAAATCATCAATAGCTGATGGCCACCGAGTTTGAGTCCATCCACTCTATCAACAGATTCATACTGGTATAATATTATGTTTTAACCACGTCTTTTGAAACTTACTCAAATCAATTCTCTGTAACATGTTCTCATCAAATGTGTTGACTTATCCATAATCTCTAGCATTGCAATATGAATAACACTAATTTAGTATTTACTAAAGCAATAATTAAGAAGAAAAAAGTTATTCAGAAGTCAAGAATAAAAGTAAATTACGTCCTTATCTACTTCAGATAATTCATTTATCAAGTTTTGTTACATATTTGTAACTGTCGCAATCTTCGCTCCAACTGGTCCTTAGATTCTCCAAATTTTGTAATGAATCTGTCTTGGTCGCATTTTACATGAACTAAGGAATCAAGAATCCACCGATACTCATCAGAGTTGTCGTATGACATCTTTCCCACAGTTAGCAGCTATATATGAAAAAATTATATTTATTAGTAGTGTTATAAAAAACTCTATTAGAAAGTCTTACTGAAACATAAAAGACAAACCAAATAAGAATCATCAAGCAAAGCTACTACACTACACAAAATTATATGATGCAGCAAAACAAGTATATTGTATACATCAATATGTTCACTGTATTATATTCTCCAATCAGTGTTGCAGGAACCTTCAAACACAAATGACATGGTGCTTATTTAATTTGTCAAACGACGGTAAGAACATGTAAATTAAATGTATTTTTTTACCAGATGCATAGATGGTGCGATTCAAGTGAGATCCATTGGCTTGGTTGATTTTGTGAGAAAAGAAAGTAGGTTTTGGGGGCTCGTTGATTTGTACATCACCGGTGCTGTAAGAAAAATATTGGACTGAAAGTACCAAAAAGAAGAATTGGAAGATAAAAAGACTTACTTGGAATTGGTTTCCCACTTGCAGCAACATCATCAATAACTGATGGGCACCGAGTTTGAGTCCACCCACTCTATCAATAGATTCATACTCGTAAAATACTATGTTGGAAACACATGTTTTATGAAACTGATTCAAACAAATTCATGTGATATATTATCGATAAATGTGTTTACTTAGCCATAATCTAGCATTGCAATATGAGTAACATTGTTACAGTAGAGCACTTTGGTCTATTAGCCGCAGTAGAGCACCCTGGTTTGGTGGTCTCAGTAGAGCACCCTTGTCTGGTGGTCTCAGTAGAGCACCGGCCACTAGAGAGCACCCTGGTTTGGTGGTCTCAGTAGAGCACCCTTGTCTGGTGGTCTCAGTAGAGCACCGGCCACTAGAGAGTGGGCCATTAGAGAGCTGATCACTTGGAAGAGGTGGTCTATCATGCGCCAAAGGTGCTCTTCCATCCAACAGTGAGCTAGTCCCTAGTCAAAAAGTCTTCTCTCACAATCATGACACGAAAAGGGCGGGATCGGGTCATTCCGCAGACCCACGTTAACACAGATCACAATAACGAAGCTTCCAAAATCTAATGAACTTAAATGGCACACCCAAAGTAAGCAGAAGAAAAACCTGCATGATTATGGCTAATTGAAACAAAGATCTCTTATTTCCTGAAAAACTTACCCTCCCAACTGCCTACCAGGCTATTACTGCTTTGATCCAGTTGCTCTAGGAGCAGCAGCATTAGCACAGTTGCCTATGAACAATGCAGGAATGGAAGGAAACAATGGGAACAAATTCGCCAAGCAATTCGCATCAACTGCGACCAAGGCCTTGCAACAAGCAGGGCCTAGTGCAAATTTACCAATCAAGATTGTGGTATATATTTCTGATGCACACCCTGGAATGTTCTGAAGTGAAGACCAGCACTTTGCTACCTCACCCGGGGCAGGGACGAAGCCAGAGATTTGTGTGAATGGGGGCATCCTCAAACAACAAAGTCATAATTAAAAAGCTCAAGAATTTACTAAACACAATACTTATATATTAATCCAAAAAGTTTTTCATACAACAGTCCCTTACAATATCCCTCGACGCGTTTTCATGTTCTGAAAGCGTTGCATGACAACATCATTACCAATACCATCAAATATCTCTCTCTCTATAAAAATAATCATGTTATCATTCATCCATTGATCTCCCATTCGATTTCTCAATCGATTCTTCAGAATTTTCATGGCCGAAAATGCTCTTTCAACGGTTGTAGTAGCAACTGGAAGAGTTAGTACTAATGTCACAAGCAAGTAAACCAGCGAATACACCTTGTGTTTTTTGCATTGAACCATTTTTTTTGCAAGATCTCCAATCTCTTTTAAACCTGAAAACTCAATGCTAGACCGCATATCCATAATGTAAGTCTCAAGTTGAATCTTAAGTATCACCAGCTCATTCATAGAGAAGTCTTTAGGATAAAACTGGGCAAGACGCAATAGCTTTTGGCTATCAAAAGCAGAGAAGGAGTCGGCTGGACATAAACATGCCAAACAAAGAAGTAACTCAGTGTTGGTCTCATTGAAACGATTATTTAGTTCTTGAAGCTGCCAATCCAAAACAACATAAAATATCCCAACACAATAATGATGCATATTTGTGACTGCTTGTGCTTTTCGTTGCCCTCGCCTTCGAGAAAGAAACATATCATCCATATTAGGCACATCAATATCATGTTTAAGACAAAATTCTGAGACTTCACTAAGTAAAGAATCCCAACCACTTTTCCTCATTATCTCCAACCTTTGCTTACAAACTCCAACCAACTTCATTGCATTTACAATATCCTGATCCTTCCTTTGCAATGCTTGTGACAATTCATTGGTTATTCCTAGTATATCTTTCATCAAGTGTAGATTAAACACAAAATCAAATGATTGCATGGAATCCAATAAATTATTCGCTTCACATCTTTGTTGAGAGCTTACTCCATCATCTACTATTACTTCAAGTACATCAAGTATGGATGAAAAACATAGTCATGATACTACTACTAAAAGTACCAAAGTGTGAACCCCAACGTGTTTCTCCAGCACGTTTCAAAGTAGTTTCTTGATTTTTGCCTTTCCCACTTGTAAACTCACCACTGTTAAGTGCTTCAATAACTGCAATAGATTGATTCTCTCGAAGAAGATCACAACGCTTCGATGAAGCTCCAACAACATTTACCAAAATAGTAACTATACTAAAAAGAGACTCAATTTGGATGTTCTTCTTTGCCACAACTACAAGAGCTAATTGAAGTTGATGTGCAAAGCAATGAATATAATAGGCACAACCACTGTCTTTCATAATAAGAGCTTTAAGACCATTGAACTCACCTTGCATATTGCTGGCCCCATCGTAACCTTCCCCACGCAACCTAGACATGCTTAATTTATGCCTAGAAAATACCTCATCAATGGTTTCCTTGAGTGAAAGAGCAGCAGTACTAGTAACATGCTCAATGCCAATAAAACGCTCAACGACATGCCCATTCTTGTCCACATAACGCAATACAATAGCCATTTGTTCCTTCGTTGATACGTCGCGAGATTCATCAATCAAAATAGAGAACAACGAAGTGCCAATGTCTTTAATAATAGTCTTGATGGTCTCAGTTGCACAAGCATTTACAATGTCTTTTTGAATATTTGGTAATGTCTTTTTGAATATCTGGTGATGTCAATTTGTGATTCTCCGGAGCATTTTTCAAAGTAACGGCTTTCACATCCTCATTATGGTCGGCAAGAAACTGTAGAAGCTCAAGAAAGTTTCCATGGTTGCTTGAATGTTCAGATTCATCATTACCACGAAATGCAAGCCATTGTCTCAAAAGAAATCGACAACAATCAATTGATGCATTCAACCGAGCTCTATATTGAATTCGAGCTTCATCATGAGTTTTAGAGAAAAAAGATTGGATATGTTGCTTTTGACTCCTTAAAGCTTCAAAATTACTCCATGCTTGATTGTGTGCACTATTGACACCTCCAATATGAGTTAGAAGTCTTTCTTTCTTCTTCCAGTTAGAAAATCCTTCTCCAACAAAGAAATCACCACCTGCTTGTTCTCCAATGTTTGGTTTAAAAAGGTAGCAACATAGACAAAAGGCAGCATCTTTTTCTACACTATATTCCAACCAAGTAGGAAAATCATCAAACCAAGCAGGGTTGAATCGTCTTTGCGTGTCTCCATATTTCTTGTAAGGAAAATTATGGGTTTTAGGTTGTTGAGGACCAGCTAGCACATACGCTCTTCGTACTTGATCTCAAATATTAGGATTGTAATCCAAAATTCGAATTCGCTTACCAGGATCTGATGGAAGATTTGATAAAATAAATTCTGTACTATGTTGTCCCTGAGTATCATCATTTTCTCAATAACTGGGGATGGAGGCACTGATATTTTTTTGAAAAACCTCTCCATGATGTTTTAGTCTGCAAAGTCAATCATATTGATACCAATAACATATAAGGTTCATACGTAATTTGTAGAATTTATAGAATAAAAATCTCAATAAAATTCTTAGACTCTTAGTCCTAGAGTATACTATGCTAATATGCCTAATAACTAATCCATATCCAACCTAGGCAACAATTCAATTAACCAATATGGCAATACCAATAAGCATACAAATTCTTCAACAAATAAACATTTAATTCAACTAATCATATGAATAAATGTATACCCATATTCATAGAATTCGTAATTTCATAATTTCATTCATCAATAATCATAGAATTCATATCAATAATCAATAATCAATAACCAATTACCATATGATTCTATATTTCTATACCAATTAAACAAAAATTCGTCTTAAATAATTAATTAGGGTTATGGATTATAGATTTAGGAATAAAAAATTTTACCCTAAATATATATATGTCGGCTAGAGAGTAGTTGGCTGGAGTGGCTGGCTGTTGGCGTGGCTGGGAACAACACCTTGCTCCTGTTCCGTTCCGTTTCAAGATGTTGGGAATTTGGGGAAAGAGAGCAGCACCACGCTGCTCTCTGATTGGCAAGGGAAATAAAAAGGAAACGGAGAGATGGGAATCAAGGAATGGGGGTGGACTGGGGACAAGCGGTCCCCCCTTTAACATACTTTTTTTTTTTTTGTTAACATATACGAAACGACGCCGTTTCGTTTTTTTTTTTTTTTGTACTAGGACCAAAATGACGTCGTTTTGGCCTGGATTTAAAAAATATATATATATAAGACCCAGCTCTGCTTCTGCAGAACCAGATCAGTTCAGTGGGGGCTCTGCTGCTGCAAACCCAGCTCAGTTTGAGCAACATGCCAGTGTCAGAAAAATCTCAGTGGGGGCATCCGCCCCCCCTAAGCCCATGGTAGCTCCGTCCTTGACCCGGGGTTCCCGGCAGAGACAGCCCTGGAATCCCTGGAGGGAATAGGCCGGGAATGCCATGTGGCAGCAGGCTTGGGGTCCCTGGCGGGAATAGGTTTGGGATGGTAGGGAAGGCCGGTGGAGGCGCATCCGCCCCGGCTGCGGCACATGTTGCCAATAGGAGGAGTGAAAGTAGTGCTTGAGCTTGTCTAGACATGGCTATTGGGAAGCTTGGAACTTCTTTTTTGATCTATCCCAGAGAAAGGGTTTGGCAGATTGGACGTGTTGCTGTTGGAGAAGATAGAGGGTAAGGATTCATATATAAATTTTGATGCTCGGGGAGTAGGTTACAAATGGAATTAAATTTTGTACAGTTTTAATGCAGTTTTTATGTTTTGATGAGCGTTAGTACTAGAGCAAAACGTTATAACTGTTGGACAGGTTCTGAAATTTATGTCATTCATTCTTTCCTACTAAATTACCAGTAAATGCTTTTAAGCTTGTCTGATTTGTATCATTATGGTTTAGAATTAATACATAAATATATACACGTTATAACATGAGTGAACTGGTAACACTATGCAACAATGTCTTAAGCAAAACAGTTAAAAGATGTCACACTCATTCGATCACAGCACAACAAATCGGTAGAGAGGGAACACAACTTACAGCAAACGGTGATGAACAACGAAACATCATCCATAACTTACAGCAAAACGTTATAACTTGAATGATTTTTGCACTTGGTGCGATGGCAAGTGCCTTCGCCCATGAGCGGTAGGTCTCGGGTTCGAGACTTGGGAGCAGCCTCTCCATAAATGGAGGTAAGGCTAGCCGACATTCACCTCTCCCAGACCCTGCGTAAAGCGGGAGCCTTGTGCACTGGGTACGACCTTTTTTTTTTAGTAATACGGTTTAGTAGTATTTTTCTTCACTTGTAAGTGAGAGGTTTTAGGTTTGATTTTCACCAAATGTGAAGTTTTTTTTTTTTTAACAAACAATATTATCTAACGCTAAAAGGGTGGGAGAGTGGGCTAAGTCACACAATGGGTTAGCAATATTGTGGTTTAAATTTGTTTTTGGCGAGAATCAAACATAAGACCTTACTTACAAGGGAAGAGGAATAACACTAGACTATAGTACTAAGTGGCTCGCCAAAGGCGAAGTTGAACCACATATTATGGAAAGCCATAATAAAACTTAGCAACTCCCCCACCCCCTAAGTGTAGATACTATCGTTTGTTCCAAAACAAAAGGCTTGAATGATTTTCAAGTTCAAGCACATTGTTTTCCACTTCATAAATTCAAATAGTACTATTTATGCGAACTTGGGATTTTCTTGTGTTGCAAGTTTACCAGAAAGTCCCTCCATTTTAGTGGAATTAATTTTCTCCTGTGTACATGTTCCCAATCAAGTTTGCTTTAAAAACGAATTTGAAACTAAACTCAATAAAATGATTTCCTCCAGTATTACTTGCGCTACAATTTATGAGAAAAATTAGAAAATGAGAAGATGAGGGCATGCGGCGTAGTTGGTCATGGCCGGGAAAGGAAGGAAAGGATTTGAGTAAAAAATTTCTGGACTAGCAATGTCTTGCAGCTATTTTATAGGACGAAAGCCTCGTCGATGATCTCGTAAAACCCTTCTGTTTACTTCGCTGTGGGACAAGTAACCATGTGGGAATAGGAATAGAGAGAGAGAGAGAGAGAGAGAGAGAGAGGATTGGTGTACTTCTTTAGTATATTTACATGGACATCCAGATAAAAACTGAAATGTTGATGGTAAAACTTGGATTCATCAAATTAACCATGCAGCCGTAGGTACAAATAACATACAATTCAACTGAAAACACACTAAAATGATCAACTGTACATACTTCATGAATATTTACAGTAAACTCCTTTTCGGTTGTAATCTTGAATTTGGATAGAAGCCATTCAACCTCGCTAACCAGGTTGCATCTCTACAGCTCTTGACCTTGACGAAATGCCTTTCATCAATGTATCTTTCGTCGTCCTACACACATTTTACAAGACTAAATGAGCCTGCGTATCCCAGCAACCAAGGCATTATTAGCTTTCAAGCAATGACTTAGTTTAGCAAATAGTAAAATTCAAGGAACAGTCCATCTATAAGCTGCTTATCAGGAAAGCATAAGCAATACAACATAAAAAGCAGTATCATTCGCAACCAGATTTTAAGTCTTTTGTCCTAAGATCAGCCCCCATGGCATCAACTCATTTCAGGTTAAAATCACCGTTATACTAAAGGATCAAGTTTGAAGCTCTCCAAATCCAACTTTTATGACATAGATATAGATGAATTAAACCATTAATGATATTATTAGAATCCATAATAAGAGCATACACAAACCTCTCCTAAATATTTAACAGTGGTCGGTGAATTAACTACGGCCCTAAACGCCAGCTTTAAATCAGGACGAACAAGGTCAAAAGAGATGTTATCAGCAGACTGTAATTCAGAATGCTCCATACTGAAGTATTGAGCAACCTAATTAGTATTCAGAAATATATTTTCTACTTTAGGAAAGATGAAAGCATTTCTCTTTAGTCTTTGAATATGAAGCAGCTTAACTTCAGTAATCTTAAACTTCCACAAAAATCCTAGGTTAATCCAGTTTACCCCCAAATTAGTTTGATTATTTGTTGTTAAAACCATTAAACTCCACGGGATGAAACCCAACGTAATGGCATTGAGTTTTACTAATTGAGTTAACATATTTCTTGTCAACAATACAGAACTCAGCCAATTGTTCTTAAAACTCACCTCAGATGCCGCTTTTGAGAACTATATGGTTCATCCCTCCTCATCCTCAGACTTGGACACATTGTCAGAACTTTGATCCCTGGTCTCTGTCGGTTGGGGATTGGGCACATCATCAGAACTCTGAACCACAATCACAGGCTCCATCAGTTGTGGAGATGTACCTACAAAGAAAAGAAAAGCATAGCATAAGCAACCGTTGTAAGAAAATCATTTATTATACAAAAGATTTCAATACTTTTTATCACAAAAGCTCTTAATCCATCCAATGCCCCAAAAAACATACATTATAAAAAAATAAGAAAAATAAAAGCCAGAATAATTCCTTTATCTTAATCATTCTAGCTACTTTTTATCATAGAACAAATCAAGATAAATGCCTAAAAACATGATCAATCCGTAAACGCTTTTAGATTTTTGATATTCTCACCTAAAGAGAGAAAATTGCATAATTCAGAACCAAACCCAGGTGCAGAAACGAATTAGATGATCCAATTAAATCAACCACAACGCAAAATAATAAATTTCCAATCCCAATTAATTGAAGGATAAAAACCCAATTTTGAACAGAACCCAATTCATAAAATCGAAAAACGGAAGCAAACCTTCGATAAAATAAGCAGAAGAAGGCCAGCCTCTAACAGTGGTCATAGACATGGTCTCCTCCTCACTCAGAGGGTTAGCCAACTTATCGACCAGCTGAGCCAGGCCGTGCGATCTCGACCGTGGGGGAGGGACCCAGTAGGAGGCGCCGGGCAGAAAGGGGAGCCAATCGGGCGCGGATCGGCGGACGATGATCCGGTGGATGGCATCCTCGAGCTTGCACAGAAGGGGATCGGAAGGCGAGTCGGCGGAGGAGTCGGTTGGTGGGTCATGGTGAAAAGGGAGGGTGGATTGGGCGCGCAGGTTTATTAGGCGGGAGCAGGAGGGCGGCGATGATTTGGAGGAGAGGTGGCGGGCTAGGGTAAGGGTTTGAGAAATCGACCTTGCCATTGATGACAGAATTGCTAGAGAGAGAGCGGAGATTTTAAGGGGGTGTTTGGATAAGAGGAAAATATAGAGAGCAAATTTAGGCGTGTGTTTGTGTGTGGATGCGAGAAAGAGAGTGCTGGATGGCTTGAGAGAGAGACGGTGGAAGGAGGAGCGAGAGGGTTATATAGGTACATTCCCGACCGTATCGTCAAAAGCTTTTTTTTATTGGTGAATTCTTTGTCTTATTTTTACTATTTTATTTATTTATTGTTATTGATGAGTTGGTCAAGTTAGAACGCCCAAAGACTTTATATTCTTTTTTGTTATTGCATTCAGATTAAGAAAAATTTGACCTTTAGTTTTGAATTAAAATTTTTAATGATGTTTAGAACAAAACAATATAGACGTGTGAAAATTAATTTATGTCTTCTATCTGTTACTCTGTCACGGTCGTATTTAGATGTAATTGTTTTTTGTCAGGGTTTTGCTGAGTAATGGTTGATTTCGGTCCAATACAACTATTCTACTTGTCTATGTGATTTTATCAAATGTCAATATGGTTTACTAGTATTTTATAACGGTGTCTTGTTCAATGTGATTGACGGTGACACTATAATGTCAAACAACACGTTTTGAAAAGCCATGTCAATCTAAATACTTGTAAGTTTTAAATGTTTAGATTTTAATTTATTTTATTTGTTTTAAGGACTTGTTTAATTTGTTGTGTTGTTTGAAGTATTTCTACGAGAGATTTTGGTTTGCTTTGGTATGCTGCCATTTTTTGTCGCTAGAGGTGATCAATCTGTGTTGATAGTTCGAGTAGGTCGAGTTTTAGTTGTTGACTCAAAGTTTTTTTTTTTTTTTGGTACATCGTTTGACTTGCGGGTCATGTTTTCTCTTTTGCTATTGTATTCTTAATCATTGTATGGTCACTAAGATTTTAAAACATTTTCAAATATTAGCATTTCCAAGTAGGCATTATACACCCCTTTCTTTTAAGAGTTCAGGTGTATAGGGTCTGGTTCAGTTTGGTTTACTCATCAAATTGAAATTGTACAAAAATTTACATATATTTTAATCAAGATGCAAGAAAACACAAAATCAAAGATGATTCCATCATGTCGAATTCGATTGGGATGGTCTTCGATTCTTTACCCTCAGGTTTAGATCCAACCAATCAAGATGCAAGAAAACACAAAATCAAAGATGATTCCATCACGTCAAATTTAAGATCTTACTACGATAGCAAAAACCAATCGTAGATCGGAGTATGATGCATTATATCAGATCTTAAGCCTTTGTTTGTCCGAAATTACATGCCAATTTGACATCAACCATTTAAGGAATCATGGGGAGATCATCACTCTTTTCTTCTTTTCTCTTTTTTGGTAATAAACGGGTGCGGATTACTACGAAACTAACTCAAAGTGATATATGACAAACTATTAAAGTGATGGAAAACCCACTAGTGTGATCAGAACAGAAGATGTCAAATTTTAAACAAAATTTAAATTGAAGGCTTATGTGATATTTTTATTTTATTTTATTTTTAATTTATTCTTCACCTGATATGTCAAATTTAAACTATTATTTATTACATTATTTCTTTACATAATTGTAATTAAGTATTTTTAAAACAAGAAATAATAACAAAACTGATGAAAATGTTGTAGGTGTTGTACGCATAATTTACTGAACAATTATGGAGGCCAGAAAGAGAGGGGGTGTGGCATAAAGAGAAGAGATAGATGTGTAATTGTGAGATGTGCATTATTCCACTCCATTGTGCATTTATTTATAGTAGTATGGAAGGTTAATTCCTTACCCTAATAGACTCTAATAGAATACTAACTACTAAAGGGAATATTCAAAGATATCCTTAGATACACTAGGATTTACACAATCACATTCCTAATCTAATAGGACTGCAACACTCTTCCTTGAGTGTGTAAATACTCAACTAAATGGCGCATCAGGTCTTCAGTGATGAAGTAAGTACAGTTGATGAAGTCGTCGGCACAATGAGCAAATGCGAGTCTCAAATCAACGGAAGAATGCATAAAAGGTAAAACTCACAAAATATCGCTATGGTAAAACCTAAAGTGGGAGAAAAACCCATAAACTAAGGAGAAAAGTGAGAATTGCTTTAAGTCAAAACTATACGCCTTTTAGATGCAAGTAAAAGAGCTTACAAGGGTATGATCAGCCCATGATGGGTGCCTTGTCAAAACCTAGTTAGGTAACAAAAACCCAGTGGAAAAAATGCTCATAAACGTAAGGAAAAATAGTACATTAAGATCAAGTGAGTATACTTCTGGATACTCCCCCTGAATTTGACAGAACTTCCAAATGATAACTAAAAGCATTGCATATGAATAGTTAGGCATACCAATTCCTTTGACAAGCTTTTGGAAGGTCAACTACGGCAGTGATGTCGTGTAGAGATCGGCAAGATTGTCTGGGATCGGCTTGCATGACTTCAATCTTATGATGTTTTACTGATGTAGATGTAGATGCAATATGTCTTGGTGTTGACTTCGTTGATGTATCATGTCTTGGTCGGGTTGATACATGCGATATAGTTTTCATAGATCGTCATTGGGACTCAACGATGGATGAAAACAACAAGTACTCAGAATATTCTCAACAAGAACTCTGAGCCATGTCTCACGTGTGGCGTAATGGAGTAAGGTGAGTCTTAGAACGATTCGAAGATTTTGCAACTAAGGTTATATCATGGACCTCCAAGATATTGCAATATCCCTAACGGTAAAGACATAACCATTCGGGGATTTTACCTTGTGCGAGTCTGATAAGTAACCAGCGTCAATATAACAAACAAGGCAAGCATCATTTTGAGGATCAGGGGGGTCGGATCCGCTCGAGATACGTTGGGATTAGCCCAAATCCATAGTACCTGCAGGGTACGTCTTTAATACCAATTCAGTGGTTACGTGTAGGCGCGATGTTGTATCTTTACCAATAGATCAACAGAGAATGAGATGTCATGTTTAATTGCAATGAGCTAAGTACAACAAGCGCAAAGTTGAACTCGGATATGGAACTTCGGGTTTCATAACCTCTTCAAGGTAACACCTTCAGGGTGTAGTTCAACTAGTAGACCAAAGTACCATCATAACAACACTTCAACTTTAGGTCAAGGTATAAACAAGTTTTTCCAAGATCCATCATCTCAAATTCCATCTTCAGGTGCTAGGTAGTTTTCTCAAGCTCTTCCTGAGTCTTAGTGAGTTACATGTCAACGACATAAATTGTAACTCTAGCAATTCGGAATAAGAATTCATAGTTTAACACGCAATGGTTTACTTCATATCCCTAACTGATCAAATAATCACTTAGACGGGTATACCAAATCCACCAGATTACTTCAATTCATAAGTGAATGCCTTAAACAATTTAAAAGGGTGTTCCATGGTTTGGAACTAATTTGAACCAATCCATGTAATTCTTCGGAAAATTACATGTAAATCTTCATATCTATATCCCCGTGGAGAAACACTAACCACATTTCATAATGCTCATATCAATCACAGGGCATTTGAGAGAAACCTTGCACCATAAGGTGTACATCATATCGCATTATTTCATTCATCTCATTACGTTTTCTTTCCCACATGTAACATAACATGGTTACCTTGAGCAGTGTAGGAACGATAGGTCCAAACAAACTTTCGTAAGGAATTTGACCTGGATTGTAATTTCGGTTATCCAATCAGTTTTACGTTGTCACTTAATCAATGGAACACAGTTAGATATCATCACTTTTCATTTATGTCGGTAGCTACCATATAAGTGAAAACATCATCGATGGTAATCTCATTTCAATTCCATTTTCTCATCCAAACTAGTATACTGGACTAAGAACTTCAAGTCTCGGGAGTAATCCAGATTAATCTCATGAAATGGAAATGATTTGAGACAGCGATCAAGTGTAGATTCATTTTGTGCCATGACCTTCTTCACTTAGGAAAGTGAATCCTATGAACCTAGTGATCTGTCGTGCTTCATGCCAGGACAAATTGATTGACTATCCGCCGGTGTACCAGACCGTCTAACAGGGGCGGCACACCCTTCGGGGATGCTGACTTGACATCCGTTAAATACGTCTATCATTGCAGGTATGTTTGCAGCTGGCATATGATCTCGTCACTTTAGCTAGATCAGAGGAATGCGTCTAGAGCAACATTATGAAAGCTAGAATTCATCGCACTTGCTTATCATACTTGTGCGGTATGGGGATCGAGATGAGACATAGAAGGCAACGTCCACGCAAATTTGTGTCATTCTACAGGAACGTTGACGTTCTTATCTCCCCCTAACAGCGGGAAGATTGTCTCCTTGATCTGACAATCTGTAAATGAGCAGTAAAAGATCGATTGCAAGGGCTCTAAGAGAGTTATTATGAAGGAGAATCATAATCGACAAAGATTCACAACCTTCTGTGAGGAATCATATTGGTACGTTGCGGCGGCGCAACTTGACACATTAAATGCACACCCAAAATGCGTAAGTACGAAATATCAGTTTCGTACCCAGTAACCAATTATAACGTTGAATATGTTGGGTAGCAATGACGCTCAAGGTGGACCAACACAGTTGCGTTCAAGATTGCATAGCCCTAGGCAGAAACTGAAATCATGGTACGTTCACCAAGGTTTAGGCAATCAATTAAATTGCGCTTTATGATCACTCTGCAAAGCTATTTTGGGGTGAACATGGGAATTCGATTTCCAATTATAAACCCAAAAGACATGAAATACTTGTCAAAGAATCTTCAATATAAACTATTCGATATTATCCAGTCTTCCAGATTTTTTAGGATAATTAAGGTAGTAAACCTTTAAAGTCAGCCAAAAATTTTAGCAGCAATGTGTGTGGACAAACATGTGACCAATTTGTCTATTCATTAACCAAAACCATAAGTATTTATATGGTCCGCATTTTGGTTGGATTAGTCCACACATATTCCCTTGAATCCACTGTGAAAGAAGGGTAATTTCATATCTTTGCGATGGATGATATAAAAATCAAATTTCCTAAACGAGCAGGCTTGGCAAACTATGCTTGTAGGCACAAGATCCTTACTTCGGGTAAGGAGATGCGTCGTGGCATCATTGTTCGACCTAAGTGTCCCAAAAGATCGTGTCAAAGCAAGTAAACTGCTCGATCCCTAAGTTTCAGGCCGGCCACATGTGGTGTGTTCCCAATAAGGAGACAGCCCATTGACCCCAAAAAAAAGCTTCAGGCTCATTTTTGGAGGTGGCGCAAAGATGTTCCATTATATTTTCTTCAGTGGTTTCATTTATGATTAGTGTTCTTTCGGATATCCTTAAAACTCAACAACGTTCTTCCAGAACGAGGAGAATATAAGGTCTCTTAAATGGAAATGTAGTACCATTCATACAACAAGGAGCGTGCCAATGCTCTTAATCAGGTCGGATAAACTTGACGTTGTTGCTAGAGATGTAATTTAGGTGTAAAGTTAGTGTGCATAGTATTCCATTCATCTAGACAACTAACTTTCCCACATTCGTACCTAATCACGAATTTATTTGAATTCGATCACATGTATACAAGAAACATGATTCAGTTAACTCATTTTCGATGACAATATTGATAACATAATTTATAACTAAAACAAACACCAAACGTGAATCCAAGAACATAAAAAAATGTTCACAAAGTAAACCAAAGTTACTAAAGGGAATCGACCAACAAGGTCACTCATGTCAAAATTCTGTTCTTCCAATGGTGTTCGGTGGAGCAAAATCAGTTTCATATATTTACTACTAGAATGATACTCCTCAACGACATTGGTAAGGGAACAAATAGGTGCATAACCAATGATCTATTCCATTGAGATGGAAGTAGATTCTATAGGGTTGAAGTTCGGGAACAATATCCCTTATTCTTGAAGTTTTAGGTCTTAGGTACCAAGGATCACACTTCGGGCATGCTGCCACACCTTGCCATTCATGTCAAAATTCTGTTCTTCCAATGGTGCTCGGTGGAGCAAAATCAATCTCATATATTGACTATTAAAATGGTACTCTTCAACGACATTGGTAAGGGAACAAACAGGTGCATAACCAATGATCTATTCCATTGAGATGGAAGTAGATTCTGCAGGGTTGACGTTCGGGAACAATATCTCTTATTCTTGAAGTTTTAGGTCTTAGGTGCCAAGGATCACACTTCGGGCATGATGCCAAACCTTGGCAGGCCATGATTATACCATATGTTGTAAAAACAAACTCAAAATTGGATTGTGAGAAACTGACCCAGACTTGGGTTCGGTAGGCTCCAACCGAAGCTGAAGGGGTCTGTTCGGTAAGCCTCTGCCAAAGCAGAGCAATACCGTTTGGTGCACCTCTGCTAAAGCAGAGCATAACCTTTGGTGCATCCCTGCCAAAGTAGGGCACCACCATTCGATAGACTCTAGCCATATCAATACCATTGTCTCATATTTGTGGTAGTAATTAGATCCAAAAATTTGGTAAACTTTTGTTCTACACTGTTGTTTCAGGAGCGAGTTAGAAACTTGGAATGATGAGAAAAGTACTCTCCAGTCAAAATTCGATCTAATTTACAAACTTCAGAATCATACTCATACCGAATCATGGTGTGCTTCAGGCAATATATGTCATGATTAAACGGTCCGTATAAGCGAGCCAAAAAGCCATAGAATCCTCATTTGGGAGATATTTCCCTTTGTAATGCTTCAGGCATAAGTTTTCAAATGAAGATCATGGCGGAGGCTTATTCAGCTTTTCCATGTCATTGTTGGCTTCAATAGTTTCTCAGCTTCTTGATAGTCAAGTAGAGATTCACGTCTTGTACCCATATAAAGTGGTTTCTGTTAGAAACGTCCAAATAAGGGAAATCGAACTTGTGATGATTCGCCAATCACTAAATGGAGGGAACAAGATTGTGAATAGTGTTATGGGCAATAAAATATCCATAAGCATCAAAGGTAGAACATTCGGATTCTATGACATGGTTTACATGAAAAACGTCGGGTGTTCATGGGTGTATTGTTTTATGAAAACTTCGGGTTTCAAATGCACTAAATTTGAAACTACAGATTCAATTTAGTTATGAATGTTTAGTTCATAAAAGAAAGATTCATGCAAGAACACATAATATAATATGCTGATTTAAGTGTAGTGGATTTGAATTGCTTCGGGAACTTAAGTGTGAGAGCTTCGGGACAACGAAATGATGTTAACGGTTCAAAGAACAAAAATAAATTATTGAATCGTTAATGTCCAAAAGTGATTTCAAGTCAATAATTTTGGATTAATTATCAGATTAATAGACTGCTAGTCACTTTTAATTAATTCAATAGATTGGGACCAAACGGGGTCAATCATGGAAGCAAAAATAATGACAGATGGGTCATATTAGCTTTGGTTGGTGATAGACCAAGTGATAATTAAATTAGAATTAATCAGTCTAAAGTACCCTAAAAAAAATATTTAGGTGTGATTTATAACGCGAGCATGCCAAAACTTGGCATTGGGTCGAAAAAATAATGTCGCTCAGCTTATTGGGGTGGCTACGGTGCGGGGACAGTCCTTGCAGCACAGTTGCAGGTCATTGAGCCTTGGGGAAGGCTGCGAGCCTCTGGGTCGTGTGGTCTGGTTAAGCCCAGCAGCAGAAGTTGTTGGTTTAGGCTAAAACAGGGCGTCGGAGTAGGCCCAGCCAAAGGTTGGCATGCGAGTTGGCGCTCACAAAGCCCAGCCGAAGCTGGGATTGGGTTTTGGGTCGGGGCAGTTCAAGCCCAGTAGCGAAAAACTGCTGGCGAGTTAGGCCAAAGCATGGACGAAGCCCAGCAAGCAACTTGGGCTTGTTGCAGGCGGGCCAAGGGCACGGGACAAAGCCTTTGGGCCAGGGACATGGTATGACATAATCCAAGAGAGATGCATGCCTCTGGGAATTGGGCTAGGGCTGTGGGCCTATGTAACCCTACCAGGCCGAAGGCTTGGGTTGTCATATGTGCACAGTAAAGCCCAAAGGGCTATCGCCTTGTGGTCGAGGGCGTCAAAGACATTGTTCCCATATGTGCTCCACACGGCTGGGCTACAGGCCAACTGCGGTGGTCGGTGGTGGTGCTAGCGGCGGCGAGCCACAGCCATGCCGCATATTTCCCTTCTTCTTTTTTTCCGGCTTCTCTAGGGTTTGAAAAACCCTAAATTGCTTTTAACTTATTTATATGCTTTGACTCACAAATTCCACATATCAAAATAATAATTGCATTATGCATGAAACGTATATATATATATATATATTGACAAGTATATGAATCATATACTTTATATATATCGGAAGGAAAATATAAATATAGGGGGTTCATGTTTCATGGCCGTTTCAAATATCTTTCTTTATTTTAAGCGTACATGATTGGCAGAAAACAACAAAAGCCTTTGAATTTGTAAAAGATCCTTCTCGGAAAGCCGGAATTGAATCTTCAATGTGTTGTATCACGTTCAACAAATAAAAAAAATTGAATTGAATCAATAGCATGTAGATCACTTCAATAAAATTTTAAACTAATTATAAAAGAATGATTAAAACGTAGTACTCCTGTGATTGAAGAACAAACTCTCTTTAACGTAGTGTCAAGAGTGTGATGATAACGTATTATATGCATAATTTATCGAAGCATTATGGAGGCCTGAGAGAAAGGGGGTGCAGCACATAGAGAAAGAATGAGAGATGTGTGATTGTGAGATGTGTGTTATCTCACCCCATTATGACTTTATTTATAGTAGTAGAAGATTAAATCTTTATCCTAATAGAATTACAACTCGAATAGGATAATATCTAGTCTAAAAGATATGATAGAATTCCATAAAGATATCTCAAATATGATAGAATTTACACAATTACATTCTTAATCTAATAGGACTGCAACAGAAAAGCATTTATTAGCCACTAAAAATAGATTAGAAGTTATTAAAATTGACAACAACCACATTTACTGTCAATCCACATCACACCACATAGAAATAGACATTTCGGTTGAAAAAATACTAATGTTGTCATTTTTTACTCTTATTATTAATATAGACATTTTGACTATTCCTTTAAATATGCTCTTAATTTTCATCCTTTTTATAATTATTATTTAATAATACTCAAGTTAAAGTTAAAGCAACTCACTAAAAAATTGCATAACATGAAGAGTCCATTTTTGCTCAACGTCCCCCAACTCCAGTAGGAGAAATTTTTTGTTGTGATGGAAATATATGTGGTACATTACTTGTTTTTATATAAGTAGTGAGAAATTTTATTTTTTAAGTTGTTAACTTTTTAACACACATAACTCACCATTTAAATAACAACACATGATGTACCATTTAGTGTGACGATCACATTGAAAATCTCTAGGATTTCAAAGGGAATAAAGTCAATACTTTACCGATTAGGATATATAATTAAATCGATGCCATTCCAAACTTGAAAAAGCAAAATTACATATTTTTGCAAGTCGCCCATATGTTGATCCAATAACTTATGCTCTTAATGGGTTTATTAGTCCCTTCATGGGATTTGCATCCTCGAAAGAGCGACTCCCTATTTTGGATATTACCACGTTTTTCATATTGTTGTAGGTTTTTCCCTTAAATTGCATGCTTTTATATATATATATATATATATATTTTTTTTTTTTATTTATTTATTTATTTATCAAAAGAGAATAAGGTAGGACTTCCATTCAAGTCTGTGCGCACAGAATCGTTCCTTTTTTAATTTTGCCTTTCCAGGCGATTGGATCGAAATCCCCGTGATGATTCGAAAGATTGTTTCTAAACCGAGTCTCAGATTTTGAATGCTGGAGAGTCCGATCCTGCCGGAATGAATGCTGGCAGCATGCTTAAAACATGCAAATCAAATGTAAAGTGGTGTTTCTAGTAGCGGATGAGTGAGTAATGCGTAAGAACCTACCTTTGAAGGGGAACAACTGCTGACAACGACCGTTATGTATACATCTCTTTAACAGGAGACAATTGTAATGTGTCAAGAACACGTCTTGATATACTGGAGAAATTTTTTCTTTTCAATGTATCAGAAAGACAATTCAATACATCCAACACAAATGATTGAATACTAAAAAATATATATCTACTATTTGTATTACGACACTTTTTAGTGGGAAACCATATTTTGGGCACATGAAAAATTCCGACTCTAACAAAGATGAAGACCACCGTTTGTTAATAAGCCCTACCTACGGTTCGCATGTGGTAAAAAAATGTAGAAACCAGGATCCTCTCCTGAGCAATTTCCTAGGGATCCTATCCCTCAATCATGTCCGTTCATCGTATATCGTGCGATCAGAAATCATTTAAAATTTAAATTTTAAAATTCAAATATGAATAGTACCTAACCAAAACTGACCGCACGATATAAAATGAACGAACAAGATTGCGAAATCCCTAGAGAATTGCTCAGGAAATGATCTTGGTTCAAAATGTAGTAGTATAACATTACTCGTCAGAGTTCCATTTGATCGAATTATGCTAAAAAGAGAGGAGATTTTTTCATATGAGAAAACAGGTCGATTTAGCACGTGTCGTGATATAAATAGAGACAAGTGTCTTTCAAGTTTCACTCTTGAAATATGAGACATAGTATTGTTCAGTAGAATCAGTACACAAGCTTCTCCATGTACTGAAAACTACCGAACTCCAGTTACTTTAACAATTTAAACGCATAGAAGTAGTACTACACAAGAACACCTTCGAGAATAAGAAGACCAAAATTTATGTTTTACGCTTCTTCTTGGATTATAGCTAGGCTAGAGCTCAGATTGAGGTCCTTTACTTTATTATTATCACCGTCGGAAGAGCTCCTTTTCACTTATTCCTTCTATTTTGGCTGCTGATTCCGCCGAGTCCCCCACCTTGTCTCTGCCCTTCCCATAACTCTCCCTAACCACCTCCTTAACCTTCTCTCCAGCTCCTCCATCGCCGCCGCCACCGCTACCAGGCTCAACTTCAATATTCCCCATACTGCCCCTAGAACTTCCACCCAAAAAACACAATATCAATATAAAAAATAAATACAATATCGAAGTGACAAACTATGAGTATATCCAAACACAAACTAGGGAAATGATAATCACACCGCCTTAATTTACTCATCCTAGACACCCTTGCTTATTTTTTAACATCGAAGTTAATAAATCAACTGAAAATAAAAAAAATTAAATATGAACGTGTTGGAAAAGAAAATTAGTGTGTCGTTTTCATTTCTCCACGAAATTAATCTCATAACTAGCACAAAATCCTAATCAATAATTTCAATTATTTTTCTTCGAAAAGAAAATACTTAAAGAAAATAATAATAAATAAGAAACTGAAGAAGTATATCACTTACTCTAAATTAGGAGGGAAGAAGTAAGCTTGAGCTTGATTAAATAGGGTTTTGGCCTTCTCCAAGTATGTTGGAACCCTCAAGGGGCAAGATGTGTACAAAGAAAAAGCATTCTTCGTCATCTCCCACAGAGATGGTTTTTTGGGTTGTTCATTGACTCTGTCTTCCTCCATCTTATACTGCTGCAGCTGCTACTATTCTCCTTCTCCCAACACTCCTGTCGGTCCACAAGTATTGATCGAGAATAATATGCAGAGAATCACCAGAGTACCAGAAGAACAAATTCTGATGCGGAGCTTCAAGTTATCTTTAACTTCTTGATCTGTCTCGGTGTGTGGACGCGTGTCTAGCGAGCGCCGCTGAAGACGATGGATGAAAGCGGTGAAAGCCTTGAAGATGTGGCGCATGCATGCACGTCGCTTGTTGGTTCGTTGGTCTACACGTACGTCGTCGAAGTCGGTCAGAGTCGGTCAAACTTACAGAAACCTGAAGGTTTTTCTTTCTTATTCATTGGTTCAATACTCAATTGTTGTGATTCCTGTGAATTGTTCAGGGCATATTCGGTAAAGAGCATTCCACTCGAATAATCAATGCACATCTGTGAATCAAACATTGTAATTTGTGGGGAAATTTTTAATTGTGACGGGAACACTAGTGGTATACCACGTGTTTTTATGTAAATAGTGAAAAATTTTATTTTTTAAGTTATTAATTTTTTAACACACATATTCCATCATTTATATAACGACATATGATGTACCACATCTAGTGTGACAGTCATATTGAAAAATCTCTTGTAATTTGTGAGGGGTGATTTTGCTACCACCAGACAGACAAAACTAGACTTCAAATCGTGTACCTGGTTTCCCGTTTTTTAGCCAAAATGACTTTTGACAGATGATTTTTCTATGATTTTATAGCCATAATAGTTTTTGAGATATGATTTTGCTACCATAAGACAACACTACTAGACTTCAAGTCGTGTACCTGGTTTCCCCTTTTTTAGTCAAAATTGTTCTTGAGAGATAATTTTGCTACGATTTTTTAGTTAAAATGGTTATTGAGAGATCATTTTTCTACCATAAGCCAAACACAATTAGACTTCAAGTAGTGTACTTGGTTTTCCCTATTTTAGCCAAAATTGTTCTTGAGAGATGATTTGCGTTTTTAGCCTAAATGTTCTTGAAAGATGATTTTGCTACAATAAGACATACAAAACTAGACTCAACTTGTGTACCTGGTTTCTGATTTTTTTAGCCAAAATGTGTGATAGAGAGATGATTTTGCTAGCCAAAATCAATAAAAGTGGTCACTGAGTTTGTTTACCGTGAATTTTTTTATCAACATCCTCGTGAAGTGAATATGTTGGTTTGACATAAACCTGTAATAGTTACATGATCATTCACATGAAAATTTCCCAAGATATTGACAGATTTTTTACAAAAAGACCAAAATGATATATAGTGAACAAATAGAAAGAAAACAAAATGGACAATCTTTCTTTTTTGTTTGTATTATATTTTTTTATTTTATCAACTTCAATCTATTTGGCATAGTGTACCTTGTTGTACGAAGTTTATATTTTTTTTTCGATACAAACTCTTTTTTCTTGAAGATTCATTATAATAATGAGAAAGATTTATGTATGTATGCACAAATCGGTCGATAATACCAAAATACGAGGGAGCACATCTATCGATTTTCATTATCAATGACCAAAATAAAAATTATGTCAATTTCAATAACCATTTTAGTTAAAAGACCCTGGTATCCTAATTTTTTGAATGGATTAATTTGCTTTCTAGGGTTTTTCTTCTTTAGAAAACTAGTCTGTTGACCACATTCCATCTTCGATCTAAAATTTAGACCATATAAGTTAGGATTTTTTTTGAAGAAACGAGATGAGCTAGGATTTAGATAAAAAAAAAACAGTTTATTCAATCAATTGTAAACAAATAGATAAGGGTTTGTTTAGTCAATAAATTCTCATAATATGAACGGTTTATTTATTTTAATTACTATTTTTTATACAAAATGATTTATATGGACTGGTTTCAACATAAATACGAAGCTTTTTGGAAGTTTTGTGGATTGACTATTGAAAACGAAATTCTTGAGTAACTAAGAATTATCAATATTGAAATTGGGTCAGCTAACATTTTATATGCCCATAATTAGAGGTCAGTAAAGAGATATTATAGCGAGTGACATTAACTTTGAAATGACCATTAACATAAAATGTCGTATCGGTCTCTCAGCTTTGGCCTAGCGGAAGTTTTGAGTCTATGAATTCGTGAGTGTGGATACTTAAATTTGCCAGTCCCCTTAAAAATACATTTAAAACTTCGATCCAAAATAGAGCTTTAAAGGACAATTTTTTATCAAAGAGGAAAGTTTTATTTAAATAACCACAGTAAGTGACTCAATGATAAATGTGCAGATTGCAGCCCAAATAAGATAAAAAAAAATATAAAAGGATCCAAATTCGATGCTTCGAACTAATAAAGTATGATAAAAAAATGTGACCAGGACTATGAATAGAGTAAAATTCCATGTAACTTGTCCGGGCTTAAAAAGGGTGAATAACTTGTTTCCAAAAAAATTAATCACAAGTTTCAGGGCGCAAACCAATTTGCCTACGTGTTTAAGAAAAATATTTTAATATGCAATTAGTGCCAAAAGCAAAGCAGGCGTATATACACCAGACAACCGTAGTTCAGTGACTTTGCTTCTTTCACCACAACAGATAATCCATCCCCAAATCATAGCAATGGCATCAGTCATGGCTTCTCAAGTTATCTTCTTCCCCACCTCAACCCCCATCAAACCAAACTCCAAATTCAAACCCTTCTTCTCTCCCACTCCCACTCTCAAATTCAATTCCAAATCCAATCCCAACCCAATCCCCAAACTCTCCCTCAGACCCATCTGCGCCACTCTCACTACAAACCCCCAAACCCTCACTTCCCAAAACCCATCTCAGCCCCCGTCGCCCCTCACCCACCTCCCCACTCGCACCATCACCACCCTCTTCGCCCTAACAGTAGCCGCCGTCCGCAGCCTCTCAATTTCGCTCGTCAAGTTCGGTTCCCAATTCGGACCCTCCATCGGATCCGCCGCCGGACCCCTCTTCTTTGCGGCGCTCAGGGACCGCCCGAGCGGTAATTTGAATACCCCTTTGACGGTTGTCGCTGCCGGTCTCTCCAAATGGCTCGATATCTACAGCGGGGTTTTGATGGTTAGGGTTTTGCTCAGCTGGTTCCCCAATATTCCTTGGGACCGTCAGCCACTTTCGGCGATTCGGGACCTCTGCGATCCTTATTTGAACCTCTTTCGCAATATAATTCCGCCGATTTTTGATACCTTGGATGTTAGCCCCCTCTTGGCTTTCGCAGTTTTGGGCACGCTCGGGTCAATTCTCAACAACAGTAGATGAAGTTCTTGATTCCGAGAGGAAAATTGGTGGGTTTTGTTAGTGAATCAGCGGTTTTAATCAATTGGGTAAGGAAAATTATTTGTTGTTGAGCTCAAAGTTTAGATTTTTATGAGGTACTTATCATGTGTTGGGTTATAACACTGTAATAACTTTAAATTCAGTATGAAATATATAAATTTTGACAGGTTTTGTCGAATGGATGTTCGATATGCCTTTCGTATGTGATTTGCAGTTTGGTATTTATCGCAGGCGCTAAGCATTGTTTATTTGTACAGCTTTGACGTGGAAATTTGTTTTGAAACTCTGGAGATTGTATCATGTGTGAATGTTGCAAAATGAGGATAGGAAAGAAATTATGGAGCTTGGCACTTTGTTGTTTATTCTAGATTAATGATAAGTTTTGATGAAGCAACAACATTTGTGACGACAACTAATGTGCTTTCTCGCCGAAAGAGAGAAGGAAAGGAAAGAAAATGGAGAAGGGTGAAAGCATGTTATAGTCACAATTTGACGAGGAAAGTGATTTGAGTGGCTCAGTTTGCTTAGTAGATCATGCTGCCAGCAGGACTTGGTTTTCTAATTAAAAAAAGTAGTGAACCTGCTTCCATCGGTTTAATTTCAAGGCTTTCTTTCTATGAATTAGTTTTAGTAGAGGTTATTTTCTGATCATGTGTGTTGCAATGAGTTAACTGGGTGAGGTAGTTTGCTGATTTATGTTTGTTCTAAACTGATTTTATTAGCAGTACTTATTTTGCAGAATACATATAGTTTGCATGCTTGTTTTGTGATTCGGTGCCATTTCAAATTGATTTCGGTCAATTTTAAGTGGCAGTAAGTGATGTAATAGCCCTTGCGTTCGGGCCTGATTTCAAGAATCCTTTGTTAGGGAATCTGAATTGACTATGTTATCTCTAAACAACCATATAAAGATCGAGATTTCGATTGACAAAGATAGGTCTTTGAAGGACCAATCTATGATTAAGAAATGCTGTTATGCTTTTGCTATTTTAGTTTATATCATGTGGTTTTGATTGCTATTTTAGTTTATATCATGTGGTTTTGAGCAATAGAAATATGTACGTCTCACTGGTGAAGATTGGGTATGCAACGGTGTCCTGTTTGAGTTTTTTATTTCCAGAACTGGGGATTAGTTGTGAAAACTGGATTTGCGTTTCTCTACCTTATGTTAAAAGGTATTGTTTGAAACTTCTGTAGGACTCTTGTGTTAAAGTTATCGGCATTCACAGACATTTTTCTTTCAACTCCTCCATTCGGCTGATAGTCCAATTCATATCAAGGGAACTATTCATTGTTTATGTTAAATGATATGTTTAAGTGGCCTTATCGATGTTGCGGCAGCATCCGTCACACCTCCTTGGCGCATCTGATGATCGGTAAATAACGAAGCGACGTGCCCGAGAGATGAATCGTTTAATTTGGGTTTTATGCATCAATGGATGGGTTAGTTCATGTCTGGAGTGCAGAAGCATGATATGGATGTTACAACCACCATCTCGTTGAGAATGTCCAAAATTTAGATGTTGAAGCATTGTTGTCTCTCAAATGATGGTGATTTATGTTGCTTGTATTACAAGGAAGCCTCTGCTGATCACCAAAGTAGCCTAATGATTGAGAACAAACTTTAACAGGAAAAATAAAGAAATCTGTTCAGTGGGACCAAATTAAACAAAAGGAAAAACAAAGCGAAATTCACCAGCAAATTGATTCCAAACCACAAAACAAATACTGAACAGTATTTGAATAGGGTTATATTATTTACACAACTATTTGGATCTCTCACACACCTTCTCAATTTCCGAGATGCGTCATATTGAATTGAAAAAATTAATAAATAAAAACTAACAAGAATATGTGAGACGTAAAAAAATATGCTTGGAAAGATCTACCCTTTAAATATCCTTTCTCAACTTTGTACGTTCCGAAAACCATACGGAGTGACTGAAATACCACTATGTGTAGGTTTTGCGTTGGTTAGATCTCTCTCTCCTTCTTTATAACAAAATTGATATCTTTCTTGTTTGGTCATGTATTTCAGCTCTGCGGAGCGTACTAGATATATGCAGCTGCACAAGTAATGTGTTTAAAATTCTTTTATTATCCCAATTTAAAGCACTGACGTTTACTTTGCTGCCGAACTCCATGCCCTGCATACAAATTACTAAAAATTAGAAATTGTATTAACTTCGCTTTTCCTACCTTTTCTATTTATAATTTCTTTCATTCATTTATTTTCTTATTTTTATTAAGTAAGCATGTAAGTTCATCAAAATTATAAAGAGGACAAGAGTTTGAATTTGAGAACTAGTCCTTTGCAAAATTATAAAATAGAATTAGTCAATTTTTTTGGGTGTTAGGCTGTCGGTGAATAGTTAGTGGTAGGCCCCTTGCCTCAACAAATATTCAGATTTATGACTGTATTTATGGTGTGGCAAGCACTACTCTAGGACAAATTATGAAATGGACCATCTATTAACATTTACGATGTTTAAGACATTCGAAAATCTCAAATTATAAGAGTTAAATTATAATTGATAATATGACAAGTGCTTCTTCAACTGAATTGTCAAATTATTTATTTATTTATATATAACTTTAAATGGTTGTAGTTATTAAAAATGTTAAAACAAAATTTTTGTTGGTTGAAATGTTAGTTTTTTTATTTTTTGAACAAATCGATATTATCTACACTAAGGGGAGGGGGTGTCGCCTTTGGCGAGAGTTGAACCTAAGACCTCTCACTAATCAATGAGGATGAATACCACTAGACCGTAGTACTAGTGGCTGGTTGAAATGTTAGTTAAATAAGGAAACCACCATTAAAATGAATTAAAAATAAATTTGACATCAATGTCAAATTTGACTTTTAATGTCAAATCTAATCACAAAGTATTCAAATTCAGTAAGCAAATAACACTTCGGTTAGATAGACTTTTGATGTCAAATATGCACAATGACATTCCACCTAGATTTTTTACATCTCTTTTAAAGATGCTCTAAACTTTTCGATTAAATTGTAATTAGGGTACTTCTTGCATTTTGTGACCCTTTTCTTCTCTAGTTCTCTTATCTATGTACTAACAGAGAACACACATTTTGTGTGTGTGAATAATTTCTCTTAATAAATGCATTTTTTTCAATACTATTATTAAGAGAAGCCTCATTGTCAACTTTTTCCCCTTTTTTTCCTAATTTGTCATCCTTATATAAATATTGTGTATAAAACGTGTTATTAAGAGAAGTCTCCTTGTCAACTTTTTTCCTTTTTTTTTTCTATTTTATTCTCCTTATGTAAATATTATGTATTAAAAGTGAGGGTAAAATTGAAAAAATAAGTATATGATTGTTATTTCTCAAAAAAAAAAAAAGGTAAAATAGGGATACGATTGTCATTTTGTCAAAAGGTACAAATTTACTATTTTGCCCTCCTTTTTGTCAATAGTGTGTATCAAAAGTGAGGGCAAAATAGGAAAAAAGTTGACAAGAAGGGTTCTCTTAATAATAGTATAGATTTATACACAACGCATAGAGAATCATAATTTGGAAAAAAATAACAAATAAAAAAATAATAAAAAAAGCAAGAATCTAACTCTTGTCGCGAATATAATACTGTCTTCCATTGTGTTTGAATAAAAACCTCCTCAAACAGAGTAAAGATTAAAGTAGACCAAACGAATTTGGTAGAATCTGAATAATTAAATCATTATGGTGGGAATTGAGTTTTTGTTTTTTTAATATATATTGTGACAACCCGTCCCAAATTTTATTATTTTATAAATCTTAAAATGTGAAATTTACGAGAATACCCTAGAGACGAGGGTATTGATTTTCGTTGATCGTTAGTTCATGACGCGTATGAATTACCTTACCGTATTCCAAAAGTACGTTGGTAAGGATTGTTATTTATTATCTTATTCATTTCTTATCATTATATATTATTTATTTTATGTAAAGGGTTGTGGGAGAAAATAGAAGAAGAAAAAGGATGGGGAATGGCTGCCTGATTGCAGCGAAAGAGAGAGAGAGGAAGGAGAATGCACTGCCCAATCAGAGATGAGGAGAGAGGGAGAGTGACGAATGGGATAGAAGAACCAGGAGGGAAAGGAGAGAAGAAGAAAAAGAGGGAACCCAAAACGGGTCTTCCTTGACCAGTGTGACCCGGCCGACATGAACCATAGAAACTGATGGTTTCCCAACCAAATTCTGGTGAATTAAGCCAAACCATCACTTAGAAACACCTCCCTAGCATTCTCTTTATCATTTCTACCCCTAAATTCATACAATTTGACCTTAGATTCGGGAGAGATGCACCAGTTGTGCGTGTGGGTGTTAGGCAGCAATCCACAAATCGTGAAGCTAACTCAGCCAATTGTCACTACCAATAGGCTCCTCTCAACCTCAGGAACAAAGCCCAAGTGATGGTAGGAGCGTCGGAGCATCCATGAAGTCGAATCGAAAATACCAAAAAACTAGGGTTCCGGTGGGTTTTCGTGAAATTGGAGCCTTTTTAAGCCAAATTGGCCTTGGCCGCAGGTATAAAGTTTGCTCTACCCATTGAGATCTTCATTCCTGTAAATTGTGATAATTTTTGGAAATAGTTGGATGCTTTGAGTAATTAGATGCTTTGAGTTCAGTTTTGCTAATCATATGACATAGGTTGATTGTTAGAATCTAAATTCTCTACATTATGTTAATAAGTCATTATATGAATCGATGATTTGACCGTTGGATTGTCAACGAACTTTAGTATGTTAGAGTATGTAATATTTGAGGACCATAGGAACTTACGGATCAGGAATCCGATAAACGGATCTTCCTGAATTGGATTTGTAAGTTCATAAAATAAAAGGGTAACCGCCACTTAGTTTTGGCAATTGGCGGAGATCCAACCGTTAGATCGTAATAGGACTTTAGGATGTTATCTTAAAGGTATAATGTGGATCTTTGGAAGCAATGGATCGAAAATCGGTGATGCATATCTTCCAAATTGAATTACGTAGGGATGTGTTTCATGTAAATTGTGTATTTTATCGGTATGAACTCTGAGATGTGATTTGATAATTCGTCATAGGCGACGATGGTTTGTAATGTCTCAATATGCATGCTAGGGAGTAGTAGCATGGAACTCAAGTAAGTAGGTCTTTTCCTTTCTATTATATCTATATATATATATATATGATTGATAATTTCACAAACGGTTATAAATTGATTACTGCATATCATTACTGTGAATGCTTTGAAGTACTAATGTGAACTACGAATGGCTTGATCCCTGTTTAAGGTACGTAGGCAGTCTAACGAGACGTTAGATGCAGCCATACAATAGTTGAAACAAAAACCTTGTTTGGGAATTGAGCATAGATGCAGCCATACAATAGTTGAAACAAAAACCTTGTTTGGGAATTGAGCAATGTGAAGGAAATTGATGAAAATATGAGATTTAACCTTATGTTTTTAGTGATTGGATGTTGGTCATAAATCAATGTGGAAGGAATCAAGAAATTAAAATAAGGAAACATAAGTAATGATAGTTAATTAAACTAGTGTTTAGTTGGACTTATCCCCGATAATTATTTCCGAAAATAAATAATTCGGGAGTAGGGCGTTATAGATTGTACGTTTTACGCCACATTATATATACATGTATATATTGGAAAAAATACTATGATATGGTTGAGTTTTAGATTTGCATTATGGCATATCCATGTGTATACTACTTGCACAAAATTATTGTGAATGCTTTGAACTGCGAAGGTGAACGCAGAACACACAGGTAAGTTCAGGTGAGTTATGGTATTATATAAAATGATTGAGTTATGTCATGATCACATTTATGTTTTAGGCAACTCCGACATTGTCGTACACGTTGCCTATGAGTTGTATATGTTATATGAGATGCATTTAGAGCTCATAAACCTGCACCCCAGTGTTAATGCTCCCGCCCGTGGCTAGGGCACAGTCCATCACGTGATGTTCACCTCCCGCACTTTACGCTCACCTTGGATCCAAGGTAGGTGCACAGTCATGTCGTATAAACCACTATAGGTGGTTTCGACTGGTAGGTGACCCGCGATTATTCACACAGTTTTCATATGATCGTAGCACTTGAGCGTATTTATTTACGTCCAGTCCTGTCGTACAGACCACTTTAGGTGGTTCCGACTCGTGTGCATGTATACTTATTAAGCTATGGATAAGTCGTACCGGTCACTAGAGGTGACTCCGACTTATGAGCTAGCATATGTGATAAGATACATGATGAACTAGCATATGTGATGAGATATGTGATGAGCTAACATATGTATACTTGTTTTACAGTGAGGGGTTAGTATATTCGAAAATAAAGGATTCCATATAAGCATTGTTTTGTTGACCCACTCAACTTTGTTTTTCGCCCCTCCAGGACCTAGATAGTTGTACTCTTTGTGGCACTCGAGGAATCCCGGCAGTTCTGACATGCTCTTCTGTTTAGACGTACGAACTTACCACTATTGTGTAATAAGTGTACTTAGTTACTTTGACTACTCTTCTGTAGTCTCACTGTCTATTACGCTCTGAATAATTGTAGTGGGTTCATCCCACGATTGCGCACTCTTTCACTGTTTAGTATAATTAGTTCTAGTTAGTTTAAATTTATTCACTTTTTACATCAATTACCCTTATGGTTACGTCACCTCACAGTGATGGCCAGCATGCTTCGACCTTCCCAGGTCGGGGTGTGTAAGATCTACGCCCAATTAACATTTATTAAATTTCAAACAAATCAATCTCTTTCAAGTAATATCTTTTTAACATATTTGTCATTCAGTACTACAGTCTAGTGATATTTTTCTTCACTTGTAAGTGAGATGTCCCATTGTGAGACTAAGCTCAGCTTATTTCTCTTAGTGTAGATAATATTTTTTTTTCTTCTAGAAAAGTTTATATAATTATGGAACATCGTTTCTTCAAAAGATAATTAATAAAGTGAGATTAGTCAAGAATTTTGAAGTTTCCTTTATAAATGATATTTTGTATAATATGGAACCATTGGTCTAAAAGATAATTAACAAAGTGAGATTAGTCAAGAATTTTGAATTTTCCTTCATAAATGATAGTTTTGTATAATTATGGAACCATTGGTCTAAAAACAATTGAGAGACCATTAACTCGAAAATTACAAAGTTGAATAATTTTGGAAACGTAATGACGTATGAAGTTGCACAAGAAAGTTTAGTGTTTAGAAAATAAAAAAATTGAGAATAAAATGTTTTAATATGGTGAAATGAAACTGTCATGATACTAATGATGATGTTTAGGGTTCATAATTTTTGTGTAACAAAGAATTGACTTGCAAACTAACTCTTCATTAAGTTCATGCCCCCACACACTTCCTAACCCAACTCATGTTTTTGATCATGTCATTTAACTATATTTTAGTAAGGGTTTTTATATCTTTGAAATTGAACCACCCCATCAAGATGGTTTTTGAAATTGAAAATCAATCAATGTAGTCCCTAAAAATAGATGTTGCAAATCAATGTGGTCATTCCATTAAAATTTATGTTATGTGCTTATGTGTTACATAAGTGAGTCCCATAAATCTAATTAAATATTAGCATCTATATTAAAAATATTTAAATAATAATAAATAATATTTTTATGTCAAAATAAAAATAAAAAATTTTCTTCCGTTGTCTTCCTCGCGCATGCTTGGCTGCCAAGGCAGCCCTGCCCACTACCAGCCGAAGCAAAAAATCCCATAGGTGTGGAGGGTTTTTGCCCAAATCTTTTGCTACTTGTTGGGAAGATTGGTGTGGGGCCATCAATCTAGGCCTTGGGTGCGGCGGTAGATCGGAGAATATGGTGAGGAGAAGGTGGGTGTCAGCGACGTTGGAGTCGAAACCGGAGAAGGTGGTTTGGTTCGACTGGGTTTCTATCGTGGTATATTATGTTTGAATGGATCAAGTGCCATAAATGCAGCCATGGTGAGCAGGGCTGCCATGGCAGCCAAGCCTGCTCGACGAAGACGACGGCAGAAAATTTTCTTAAATTTTTTTATTTTTATTTGACATAAATTTTTTTTTTTATTATTTTTAATTTCATAGCAATATTTAATTAGATTTGTGGGACCTACTTATGTGACACATAAGCATATAACAGAAATTTTAATAGAATTGTAACGAAAGAACAACATTGATTTGCGACATCAATTTTCAAGGACTACATCGATTGAATTTCAATTTTAGGAACCAACTTGATGGGGTTGGTCAATTTCAATGACTATTTGTGATAAAAACCCTTTTAGTAATCATGAAATGATTTTGTACATTTTAGTTGTCGTGAAATGATTTTTGTACACTATTATTATTTTCATTTTTTTGCACATTTTTATGTTGTTTTTAGTTATTACTATAACAACAACACCTAAAGCTTATCATGCTAAGTGAGGTTAGCTGTATGAATCTTGGCTGGTTTGGTATTGCTGTGCTTTGAAAAAATACTGCTTCTGCTGTGCTGTGAGAATAAGCTCATTTTTGCTGCTTCACGTTTTCAGTTTTTTTTTTCACCCAAAACTGTGAAAATAAGCTGTTTTTAAGTGTTTACCAAACACCTTTTTGAACTCAGCTTTTTTTTATACCCACTTTTTATAAAAGCACCTCAGTACCAAATTAGTACTTAATGTCATTGCGCTCGGTTTTGCGTCAAGTCTTTCTTTAGTTTTAAGTACTCTATATCTTTTCTTATAGTTTCTTTCAAAGTTTTCGTACATCTTTTTTTTTTGGTAAAAAAGGTTTTCGTACATCTTCATACACCTATTTTGCCTGAGATTTTGTCTCATAATCGCATCTTTTCGGAATATTTGTTAGAAGATGTGACTAATAAAGGAAAATCAAAAGATGAAGTTAATAGAAAGTAGAGGTGAAATGCAAAAATCACTATCCAAAGATTGTGTTTAGTACACGAAAGGGAATTCACAGAAAATGATTTCTCGTGTCTTTTCATGAGGAAGGGAAAGATAGCAATCAAAGGGTTTTTTGGTTTAACGGGAAGCAAAATGAATACGAGGAAATGGAGGGCTTCACTTTCAAGTCTGGACTTATCAAACACGGAAAATACAACCGTTCTCAAACTCTATTTCCCACATTTCAAACGAGAAATTTTTCAGTATTTTAGAAACATTGTTTGGTATATCAAGTGTCATAATACAAATAATTAAAAAAAAATTCTTCAAATATTTAAATATTTGTATGATTTCACTTAATATATTAGATTATGTTTCTGATACGTTGAACAATCTTTCGTACCAAATGTAACCTAAGTGTAAATGACATTTAGTTTTCGTTAGATTGGGTCATAGCAAGGTGAACCAAGTCAGCACAAATACCTACTTTAATAGTCATATTCTTTATCAATTAGCAAACTCCATTTTTTGGTAAGATGTACTAATCTAAGCAATCACTTTTAACGGTGGAAAATTATATTCCATCTGTTTCTTCCTGATCAATGTGACACTGCTACCTTGTACATACAACATGGCTTAAGCCTAATCAATGTAACTGCACTTGGGAATTGGATTCTTGTCTTGTTCATGTTTGTTTGAAAATGAAAGTGATTTTTACTCACATATTTTACTTTATATATGCACATTTTTGTTTATTTTTATATTTAAATTAAAAGCGAATCCAGAGATATAACATTAACACTTAAATGTGCATAAAAAAATTTATTTTTAGCTACAGTACCTATGACTCAATTCGTCATTTTACTCTTTGAAACTCAAAGTTCGCTCCACTTTGCTCTTTGAAGCTCAATTTTGATCCCATTTTACTTTCTGAAACTTGAAAATAGTCTTTATAAAGCTCAAAATTCACTTCACATTGCTTTAGATCTGTTAAATTCTTATGTGGGAACAAAAACAACATTAGTTACGCTCCTTGGAACTTTATTTGGTCCCATTTTTAAGTTTCAAAGAGTGGGACCAAAATCGAACTTCAGGGACATAACTATTTTCATTTTTTAACTAATCTACCCCTTTTGACAATTAAAAATCTCTATTATATCACGAAGAAAATAGAATTTTGTGATTCCTTTCTTAGCATTACCAATTATATGAAAGAAATCTTCCATTTCTCTTCGTCTGTTTGGTTCACGAATTCGACACATGAAAATGGATATGAGAAACCAAACCATTCCCATGCATTTTTTTTTTGGTAAAACATTATTAGTCTTATTAGAACATTAAAAAACATGTACAAACTTCAAAGTGACATCCTAAATTAAATCTAGGACAAAGTTTGGCTGCTGCACAATTAGCAGCAGCTCCTGCTAACAGCCTATGTCGCTCTTCTTCAGTTTGACACCGTGTAAAAAATTATTTAGTTTGAAAAGCCAATTGGACAAGTGTCAAATAAAAAATGAGCTGTATTGGTTTTTTTTTAATCACTTGTATTATAACTTTGACGTACTGAATCGGCACATTGGTAAATTTGTCGGACTTCAAAATTTTTTCTCCAATCACTTGGGAAAACATTTAATACATTTTTATTTACTAACTTACCCTTGTTAGAAACGTAAAATATCAATTTAGTGCAATTAATGTGAGCGTATAATATTGAACACTCAGGATTTTTGTTACTTTGTGAACCAAACATGAGAATAGAAGGAAAAGGATTCTAGGAATCCTAGGGATCCTGTGATGATGACCGTTTATCGTATATCGTGTGGTCAGAAATTATTTCAAAATTTAAAATTTAAAGTTAAATATAAATAGTACCTAACGAAAACTGACTGCATAATATACGATAAACGATCACAATTATGGAATCACTAGGATTCCTATAAAAAGGATCCAACGAGGATCCACAAATGATATTTCCTTAACACGATTTTTCTGCGTTTTCGAACACGAGAGATGGCATCTGTCATTCTCATTTCCTATTATGAAGAATGAGAAGAAAGTTTTATTCCTCCAAAGTTCGTTCAACAAACCAACCAGACCCTAAAACAATACATCGAAATTATTTCACAAGCGTACCAAATTCAACGTTAATGGAATGGTGTAGTGTTCATATATTATTTTTTTTTGGAAGAAAATCGATAAAATATTATTAGAGCAACTGAAACCAGACATGAGATGAGCAATTGGAAATTGAGAAGAAAGAAGAAAGATGAAGGATATCAAACACTTCCACAGTTTCTTTATCATAATGAAAAGATCTCAGGATGAGGGTAAATGCTTACTTTTGGAGTGTCTTTGTAAGACTTTGAGTGCATTTTTTAAAAATATTTTAAACTAATCTAATTTTTAAAAGAAAAAGAAATTAAAACTCTGACAAATGCATCGTGCACATCGTTTCAGGATTGATTTGAGGTTGCTTAAATGACACACCCCGACCTAAATCAGGGCATCCTGGCCGTCATGTGAGAGTAACGTAGCCATATGCACAGTGCGGAAGCAATAGAGATATAAGGAATTACGAATAAACAAAAACCAAATCAACTAGAGTACTAGCTAAAATAGAGTGCTAGTGCGAGATTAAGTGTGAAACACACAACCAGAGCATAAATATCCTAAGTGCAGTCAAGCAGGACAAGTATTAATTATACAACACCTAAAGGTGATCTTACATTAATGATGTTCTGTCAGAACCCCCGTCGAAATCCTCGTGATCCACCAAGCACTTCTACCTAAAACCTGGAGGGGCACAAAACAGAAAGTGTGAGTGGGTAAAAACAAAGCTTTTCAAATCATTTCATTTCTCAAAAGTTCTAACCCCTCACCGTGAAACCTGTATAATTCCCAAATAATAATAATAATAATAAGTTGTATCAAAAATCATACTCAAGATGAAAATCCATAGAAGTATACAATGTCAAAGTATCTCAATGCGATGCTATAAGTAATCCAGGCAAACTATATCAATGTCAAATATCGCATCAGCCAAATCCCTCTAACTCAATTTGCACAGCTGAGTATATAGCTCATAACCAATCTCAATCATATCAAATCAAATCATGCACACGAGTCGGAACCACCTAAAGTGGTATGTACGACAAGACTAGGTGTAAAGTAAACATGCTCTAGTGCTACGATCACGTGAAGGCTGTGTGAATAATCATGGGTCACCTATGAGTCGGAACCACCTAAAGTGGTATATACGACAAGCATGTGCACCTAACTTGGATCCAATGTGAGTATATGGTGCAGGTGAACATCACGTGAAGGATTGTGCCCTAACTCTGGGCGGGAGCACTACCACCAGGGTGCAGGTTTATGGTCTTTCAATACATCACATCATATCTCCCATAACTAAAGTAATCTCATACCTTTAATTTATGAACTTACCTAGTACTTACTTGTGTGTCCGCAGCACCAATCATAAATATATGCAACTACTAATGCATAAATAAAATAGGTAGATACTTTGCATGACATTTCAAAACGTAATTCCATTCAAATTCATTTTCTGGGAAAAATCAAGTATATAGGTATATACGGAAAACCAAAAGCCCACTAACTGATATGTCGAAGGGTCGTAGCCCTCGAACCTCGATTGATGGTGCTTGTCTTCAGGATAGGTCTCACCTATATGCGAAATAACTGAATAAATGTTATTTAAAGCACATCCACAAAACTAGGAAATTACTTCTCATACAAAGCTCAAATAGGGTATTTGAATATACCACCATGATCTACTCATCCTCAGGAACATCCCCATATTTTTAGAAAGAATTTTCATGACTCCACGTGCCCTCACGCGCCAGCCAAGGCACGACCAGACGCGCGGCTCATGCACAAGCACACCAAACGGATTCCCTAACTGCGTTAGGGAATATTCCGTTAAAAACTAGAATATGCCGTTAATTATACCTGATAGCGTTAGAATATTCCGTCAACTTTGACGAAATATTCTCCTCCTTCTTCCTTGGTTTGCCGGAGTTCGGCGCCGGTGCCGTTGCTATCGCCGGAAACTGGAAAATCTTAAAACTTCCATATCTTCTTCATTTCTCAACCAAAATTCACGAAATTTAAACCAAATTGAAGCTTAAGATGAGAAGAACATATTCATACCACTTTCAAGCCCTAAAATCCACGGAATCTCGCTGGAGAGCCCTCGATAATCCTGCCAAAATTTGAAACTCACGAATTAGGACTTCCCCGACGTCCAAAACACTCCAACTTTCTTCCCTAAGCTTCGTGAAGATGTTTTCAGGCTTCCTATAACCTTAAAACTTCATGAAAACTTCAAAATCACGAGTGCATGAACAATACAAAAAATCGGAGTTCTTGGGTTCTCGGTAGGGGTGGGCGATTGGAACAGAAAACCGAAACACACATCGAATCGGACCGCACAGAACGGTATGGTTTTACGGTTTTGAAACTGAACCGCGGCAAAGAAAATGGTTTGGTTTCGATTTTGGGTTTTCAAAACCGCACCGAACCGAAACCAAAACCGAAACTGAAATCGCGCCATATATCCTACTAGTTGTGATGTTATGTTGTGTGGGTTTGTATGCATGTATCCTTGCTAGTATTCGGCATTTTCATGTGGATCCTTAATACCATTCTTTCAATCGTTTGTGCTACTATGTATGTGGTATACATTGTGCTATCTGAAACTTGCTACGTGTGTGGTATAATTGATAATGCCAATGGTAGTAACTTTAAGTACCTATGAAAGGCTGGATCACATATATCATTAATACTTTAACCAAAAGTTAGCCTCATGATTTCCAATAGATGGTTTCCTTCTCCAAAACAATGGACAGAAACTAAAATATGCCAATGGCAAGGGAGATATTACTCTGCTTACAGATAGCATCGAAAAGTATGTTAAAAAGTGATAACATCTGGTTGACATGCAGGCTCTTGACAATTTGATAAAGCATTTCATTGAAAAGTTTCAATCCTTACTACCATTATAATTGATAAATGTGTTGTATGGTTTACCTTGTAATGGTGCTAAGTTATTTCTACAATTTTGGTGCAGTTTTTCTGCAGTTTCGGTGCAGTTTTTTTTTTTTTTTTGCAGTTTTGCTGCATTGTTGTTGCTGTTTTTGCTGCATGTTCATTGATTAATATATGAGAAAAATAAGACCGTCTTATGCTTAAATAGGTGTATATTTTAAATTGTACATTTTTTTTTCTCAAAAACCGAACCGAAACCGTTTGAACCGCACTGCACCGAACCAAACGATTTTGTTTCATTTCGATTTTGGCTTCAAAACCGCATCGAACCGCACCGCAAAAAATTTCGATTTCAGTTGCGGTTTCACTCGAAACCACACCGAACTGCACTGCGCCCACCCCTAGTTCTCGGGTTTTCGAGGGGTTCACGTCCAACCAAAGGTATAGATGAGTTCCTGGGCTTACAAGGAGCACAAAAATAGCTTCCAAAACCTCGATCCGTGACTGGAAGTGAAGGTTCGAAGGTTGTCCATACAGTTGTACAGAAATGGAAGGAAATCCGAGAGAGGGAGGAGAAAGAAGGTCTACGGGAGTTTGGATGTGTGAGTATGAGTGTGTGGTCCAGTTTTGGGTCACTAATCACAACTCAAAACCATCAACTATAAGTTCCAAAAACTTAGGAACTAATTAAATTAGTTTAAAACCCCAAACTCAAGCCATAACATCACATAACGTACTCGGTGTCCAAAGGAAAATTAGACATTTCACACTGTTTATACCATACTTAGGGCCTCCGTATTTAGATCTCGTATAAATACTCGGGGGACTCAAATGTAATTATGTAATAAATGGAGGGGCAAATATGTAATAAGTGAGGAGCCCTTATTCTATAAAAGGACCCCTCACCCTCACAATTAGAGAGGCAAATTCCTAGGCCATCAGAAGCCTTACTCTCTCCCTCAGAGGCTCTGACTCTCTCTCCCTCACATACAAAGCCACAAAGCTCATAAACAGAGAAATACAATATCAGTGTGGACGTAACCCAAACATTGGGGTGAACCACGATACATCTTATGTTATTTACTTTCTTGCAAATTCACGGTCGGATTTACATTATTCCAAGACCCCTCCGGTTTTGTGCATCAACATTTGGCGCTGTTTGTGGGAATCGACACAAAAAGTTATGTCGGTTCTCTCTTAATTTTTCACATTCGTCGTGAATCTGCAAAATCTGCAAAAACCCAAAAAACCCAAAGCTTTCCCAGAAAAACCCCACGGTTCTCCATTTTCATATGCATAACAACAATAAAAACATCAATCCATCTGAATGTCCTCTCTCTCTCTCTTTCTCTCCCTCGATTTTCGTGTTCCATTTTAACTTTTGTTAAAGCCCATTATCTATCTTTCTTCCAAAATCCGCTAGACAGCCATTTTTCTAAAGAAAAAGAAGCAGCATATCACGTCCCCCTTCTCGAGTTGCTCGGAGCAGGTGACATCGCCGGAGTTGGCGTGCGAGGTGCAGAGCGAGCCCAAGTAGAAGAAGATGAGAGAGAGAGAGACTCGTGGAGGGTCGCAGTGTGCGATGTGTGAAGGGCAGGTGCTGAGTGCCCAGACAGAGAAACATCGAGATCGCGCTTTGGAAAATGGCGGATCGTCATCCTAAACTCTCAATACTCTGAACCAGCTCTCATCGGCTTTCTCGTCGCTCTTCCCAGATCACCGACTTGCAGAGATGGCTGAGGCGGCGAAGGTTCTATACATCGTGGTGGTGGACGAAGACGATAAGAGAGAGAAAGGGAATGAGTCATTTCGGTATACGCCTCCTATTTTGCAGAGTTCTCTGCAACTCATGGGCTGCAAGCCCCGCCATGTCTTCAAGAATCCCATGGCTGGTTCTCCCTATGCCTCACAGACGTGGCAAGTGCAACAAAGACATGGACGGTGGGTGTTGCAGATAGGGTTATCGCTGTACGTGGAGGCGTTCATCCCGGAGGGGTGCCACAAGCTGCTAGACGTGGTAAATGCGGTGGAGGGTTCCACCAAGTGCGACCTGGACAAGTCCCGGTTCAGGGCGGTGGCCATTTTGGATTTGGTATTCTTGGTGCACGTCATGTTCGTCCTACTCATTGTCATGGTCACCTACGCCGTCGTTGCCAAGTCTGTTGGAATCCGCAGATTGGGTTCATATAAGGCCTTGCCCAACGCTGCCCCCTCTTCCGACCACAACCACATTTAGATGAAAGCCTTGAGCGGCACTCAGGCTTAGCTAGCATCCACAACCACACCCTCACCTTCTCCACCGCCACTTTTGAAAAAGAAAAAGGGAAGAAATGAGTAGAAAGGAGCAGCAACAGAATAATAAAAGCAGAAAGCATGGCTACCCACTACTCGATCGGCCTCGGAGATAATTGCAGAAAGCTGAGAAAAACAAAAGAAAAAGCAAAAGATTATTCCCTTGTTTGTCATCTGCCAAAAGAAAGAAAAATAAAGAAAAAGCAAAAGGGAGGCACATGGGGACACTGCAAAAGCAGGGAATAAACATCCCACCAGAATGATGTAATTTATTTTATTTTTCGGAGACATCTGTATAAACCCCATCAGAGGGTAATACTAATAAATAAATAAACGGCAAAGCCTAAAATAAATGGGCTGAAATGTTGTGTGGAGGGCGAAGGCCCATAAGCCCAAAATAGCACCAACCAGATGACCAAAACTACGTCCAGTACTACAAAAATTATTCGGCACCCTGCTGCTATTATCATCAACCAGGTGACCAAAAGTACGCCCAATACTACAAAAAATTATTCGGCACCCCGCCGCTATTATCGCCAACCAGGTGATCAAAAGTACGCCTAGTACTCCAAATTATTCGGCAGTCTGCCGCTATTATCACTAACCAGGTGATCAAAAGTATGCCTAGTACTTCAAATTATACATGAGCATTACTCATGTCAATCATACATAAACATTCATGAGCATTACTCATATCAATCATATATAAACATTCATGAGCATCACTTATGTCAACATTCATGAGCATCACTCATGTCAATTAGCTTCAAAAGCTTCATTTAGAAAGCTCTAGCTTTAAAAGCTTCATGTACAGAGCTCTATCTTCAAAAGCTTCATTTACAAAAGTTCTAGCTTCAAAAGCTTCATTTACAGAGCTACAGCTTTAAAAGCTTCATTTACAAAAGCTCTAGCTTCAAAAGCTTCATTTACAAAGCTACATCTTCAAAAGCTTCATTTACAAAGCTACAACTTCAAAAGCTTCATTTACAAAAGCTTTAGCTTCAAAAGCTTCATTTACAAAAGCTCTAGCTTCAAAAGTTTCATTTACAGAGGTCCAGCTTCAAAGCTTCACTTGCAAAGCTTCACCTACAAAGCTTCAGTGAAGGGTATACAAATACCGCCTCCGAACAACCGCCACTTCGGCCCATACATGGATTCAATTTGAAGTCTCCAGCCAACAGACTCTATTGACCGAAGACTTGGGGGACTACATTATGTACCATATATTGGGCCTCAACTGGGCCTCATAAAAAAAATACTTAGGGGACTTAGCCCATTATTTATGTATTGAAAAGTGAGCCCTTATTCTATAAAATGGACTCCCTCACTTTTATTAGAGAGCACTCATTATTCATAAATTGAGGAGCAAGCCCTTATTCTATAAAAGGGACTCCCTCACTTTCATTAGAAAGCATCCATCACTTATGTATTGAGGAGCGAGCCTTTATTCTATAAAATGGACTCCCTCACCTTCATTAGAGAACATCGCCGCCTGCTGAGCAACCGCCTCGCCGCGAGCACCAACTCTAGCCCATCACTTTTGTATTGAGGAGCGAGCCCTTATTCTATAAAATGGACTCCCTCACCTTCAAACGCCACAAGCCGAGCCAACCAAGGCAATATAAGCCACAAGCAGAGCAGCCTCGCAACATGTGCTACTTTTGGTTGAGCATCATTTCAGATTGGGTACCGCCTCATATCGAGTATCAGTTCTAGACGACATCTAATTACTTCGGCCCACACATGGATTGAATTTCAAGTCTCCAGCCAAAAGACTCTCTTGACTGAAGACTTGGAGGACTACTGTTTATACCATACTTAGGGCCTCCGTATTTAGACCTCGTATAAATACTCGGGGGACTCAAATGTAATTATGTAATAAATAGAGGGGCAAATATGTAATAAGTGAGGAGCCCTCATTTTATAAAAGGACCCCTCACCCTCACAATTAGAAAGGCCAATTCCTAGGCCATCAGAAGCCTTACTCTCTCCCTCAGAGGCTCTGTCTTTCTCTCCCTCAACATACAAAGCCACAAAGCTCATAAACAGAGAAATACAATATCAGTATGGACGTAGCCCAAACCTGGAGGTGAACCACGATACATCTTGTGTTATTTACTTTCTTGCAGATTCATTGTCGGATTTACGTTGTTCCAAGGCTCCTTCGGGTTTGTGCATCAACACACACCATCGATAACAATAATTCGGGATGGGCTGTCACATTAAATATTTTTAAAAGCAGCTCCTTGAAAAAAAGTTAGGGCCTTAATTGTGTTTGATACATGAAAAAAAAAGTGTTTTCTTTTCAAAATCCTGGGTTCAAAATAGCAAAAAGCAGAAGCAGCTCTGCACATACTTATCAAAATAGCGTTTTTTCATTAGAGGTAGGTAAACAATATCAATTAATAAAGTTTTCATATTGACAATCCTACTCCCATTGTTTTTTGCTAAAAGCATTTTTAGCGTTATAGTTTACCAAACAATTGCCTACTTGTTTTTACAACTGTTTATTCTCACAACACAATTTTCAATAAAAACACAGCAACCCTAAACTAGTTCTTAGCCAACTACCTTAACCCATGTTTGTTTATTTTGTTTTTGTTTTGCTTGAGTAGTAGGATTTGAGCTTACGTTGTTTACTAGGATTTGAGCTTACGTTGTTTACTCTATAATGATTAAATAAAGTTTTAATAAATAAAGACAATTGTATTTCTCAAGGATGGTAGGTACTTATCTTATGTTAAAAAAATACCAGCGAGTCTGGGATCCTTCAAAACTCATCTATTATACATCTTATCCATCTATCTTTTATATATAAAGCCAGAGGTCGGTTTTGGTGTCACCGGCTTCGACAAAAATAATTGAACACAAATGCCCCTCGGCCAAAAAAAAATTCAAAGCAGTGAAAGAGAATGCATAAAAGTATCCAAGGGTAATTTTGTCATAAAATTATTTTTAAAGAACGAAGTCGTTGGAGGGTTTCAGTTACCATCCTCTTTTCTGCTTCTTTCTTTCTGTCTCTCTCTGCCTCAAATCCGATTTCATCTCTTCAAAACCTAGGTGTTCTGTTTCTTTGTGCTGTTTTCCACAAACGAGTAGCATCTTTGGTGTCACCATGCTTCAACAAAAATATTTGGACAAAAATGCCCCTAAAACAAAAAACTTCAAAGGCATCCCAAAATAATGCATCAAATAAGGCAGAGACATTTTCGTCATTTTAACAGTATTTTTTTAATAATTTACTTTTTAGTGTGTTTTTTTTAATTAGTACATCATAATAGGCTAGCAATAATGTAATTCAATTTCTCTATTTTTAAACACGTTTAAAATATCTTAAGAGGCGTGTAATGCAGGTTATAAAAAATGTTTTTCACACGCGAATAACAATGTGATTAAATAAGTTGTCAAATGATTGTTTGTTTGTTTTTTTTAACAAACGATATTATCTACACTAAGAGGGAGATGGATGGGCTTAGCTTCACAATGGGCTAGCAATAATGTGATTCAATCAGTTATTTATTATATATGATTTATCTATTTTTAAACACGTTCAAAACATCTTAAGATATGTGTAATGCTTATTATAAAAAAAGTCTTTCGCATACGGATAATAATGTGATTAAATTAATTGTCAAATGATTGTTGTTTTTTTTTTAAATAAACAATATTATCTACACTAAGGGGGGTCTTAGCCTCACAATATGTTAGTAATAATATGATTCAATCAATTGTTTATGAAATATTATTTTCTCTATTCTTAATGTAAATTCAATAAAGATAAATTTTATTATGTGAATTCAGCTGCTTTAATTGGTTTTTGAACTGTTTCTCAAATATTTGACTTTCCTTTTGTCAATTTACGCATATAAATACATTTAAAACGTGTAAGTCGCGAGTAGCACGCCGTGATTTAAAAAATGTCTTCTGAATGCTAGTGATATTAAAGGGAAAAGGATCCTCAGTTGATCATTTTCCTAGGGATTATAGGGATTCCGTGATTGTGACCGTTTATCGTACATTATGCAATCAATTTTCATTAAGTACTATTTATATTTAATTTTAAATTTTGTAATGATTTTTAACCGCACAATGTACGATGAACATTCATGATCACGAGATTCCTAGGATTCTTAAGAAAATGATCCGGCGAGTATTCTTTTCCATATTAAAGAATACTAATTAAATATAAATTAGGAGGAAAAAAACTGTAGAAATAAATAAAAGGAAAACTAATGAAAATGACTTGAAAACTTTGAGTTTTAACGATAAGGACAAAATAAAGGGTAAAGTGAATAGTATCATGATTAACTTTTTAGTGTAAAAATGTGGGTTTTCGTTAAAATGAACAGTACTTTGAGTTTTTTGTTCAAGTTCCCATAAATAAACCCCAAATAAAATGGAGAAAAAGGGACAAATACAAAAGAAAGAGTGATATAGGGAGAGGGTGGGAGGTGGAAGGTGACTTTTGAGGTAATTTTGAAACAATATGTTTGTTTATCCATATAGTCATTTACTCAGTTTGGTGGTTTTTGCCGGATGAGACAACCTACCAGTTGTTGCGGCTCTTTGAAGAGTGAGAAAGAGAGAGACTTTTTTTAGAGAGCGAGAGAGAGAAACAAAGCATTTCAGAGAGAGAAAAGGACTGTGACTGCTCCAGAGATGGGATCTCACTCTCACCAGCAGAATCATTACTAATATTATTACCATTTCAACCACTGTGTTTGATCCATTTCAGCAACCAAATCTTCTGCTTCTTCTTCCTCTTCAGGTATTGCTCTTACTCTTTACCCCCATTTTTCTTCCCATTTTGCCCCTCACCTATTGCCACTAATCTGCTCTGAAGAACCCATATCCAAATTTTGCTAATTTGTGTAGATCTCCCACATTTCCATGGTTGTAGCTCAAAATGGTGATCTGGGTATGCTTTGTTTCTCTGATTTGGGCTGTGAAAGTTGTTCCTTTTATATATTTATATTTATTTTTATATGGGAATGTCATGGTTTTTGCTGGAGCATGCTTAAACTGGAGGATTTTGTGTTGTTTTTCTTGCTTTATTGAATATCTGTGATCAATTTAGTTCCTTTTTTCTGTACTCTGATTGGTTGATGGGAAAATGTGGAAAGGAAACAACTTTTGAATGCTGGGTTTTGTCAGTTCTTGTTAAAAGAGATGACAGAAAGCTTATGGGATCAAAGCCATTTAAGATGTTTTTGGGAGTTTTTGTTTTGCTGCCTATCAATTATTTCTGAGATCCAGAAAGAGCCAGAAGTCGGCTATTCCTTCTTGTTGCTTCAGATCTTTCATTCATGGAATTTGTTCGAAAGATGACAGATTTCTGACTGGAATCTTAGTAATTAGTAAATGATTTGTTTTACTTGCAGTTCTATTGTAGTTTAAGCATTTTGCCAAAAAATTAAGAAACTTTGTGCCACCCAGAACAAAATGTTGCTCTCAAGACTTGATCTTGGATGTTCATTTTCGCAATTCAGTAATGCCGTGGAGGTTTAGACGTTATATCAAGATTACTTGCTTTTCTTGCTACATTGTGGTGTGGTTGATTGGATCATAACCATTATACCTTTAACTTTTATTTCTTGACTGTCTCAAGTTTTCATGCTGGTTAAGGATTATATGAACAAGACCTGATTGCCTCTCTTTCTCTTTCACAGTAGGACTTTGAGTATCTCTTGGTCATCCATTCTCGTGCCTTGATTCTGTGCCCCTGAAACAAGCTTGATGGGTTCCAGATTCCCATCTCATCAGCTCAGCAATGGTCTCTATGTATCAGGCAGGCCTGAGCAGCCAAAAGAAAGGGCCCCTACAATGGGTTCAATGGCCATGCCCTATACTGGAGGGGACATCAAGAAGTCAGGAGAACTGGGGAAAATGTTTGATATCCCTATGGATGGGTCCAAGTCTAGGAAATCCGGACAATTGAACAGTGCTCCTTCAAGGACTGGATCATTTGGCGGTGCGGCTTCACATTCAGGTCCTATCATGCCTAATGCTGCAGCTCGAGCGAGCTATACCACATCAGGTCCTGTATCATCTGGAGGCATGCCAGGTTCTGCTTCAGTAAAGAAGACTAATTCTGGGCCGCTCAACAAGCACGGTGAACCATTGAAGAAGTCTTCTGGCCCTCAATCTGGTGGAGTGACACGTCAAAACTCTGGCCATATTCCACCTGTTCTTCCCACAACAGGTCTTATCACATCTGGTCCCATTTCTTCAGGTCCTCTAAATTCCTCAGGAGCACCTAGAAAGGTATCTGGACCTTTAGAGTCTATGGGATCAATGAAATTACAAAGTTCCTCAGTTGCTCACAATCCAGCAGTGACTACTCTTGGCCAAGATGAGTTTTCTTTCAGAAAGAACTTCCCAAAGACAATATTGTGGTCTGTGGTACTGATATTTGTGATGGGGTTCATAGCTGGTGGTTTTATTCTTGGAGCTGTCCACAATGCCATACTCCTTGCTGTTGTGGGAATTCTTTTCGCTGCGGTTGCTGCTTTGTTCACATGGAATACTTGTTGGGGAAGAAATGCTATTGTAAATTATATTTCTCGGTATCCTGATGCTGAGCTTAGAACTGCTAAAAATGGGCAATACGTGAAAGTCTCTGGGGTATGTAGCATAGCCAATTCTGATAAATTATCTTATATTTTTATCTCCTCTTGTTGGCTTAGCATAGCCAATTCTGATAAATTATCTTATATTTTTATCTCCTCTTGTTGGCTTATATTCCAATTGATATTATAATTCTAGCTGGTACTTTTCTTCCCTGCCTTAGATCTCAAATACCATCACTAAGTTGTTTCTCACTATGCGCGTATTTCTGTTCCACTTTTACTTTGATTCATGTTATAAAGTTGCACTTTGCACAATAATCACCCATCATTGTTTCTCCACTGATTTGGATTGGAGAGATGACATCTTTTACTGAGAACTGCAATGCTGTGAAAGGAAGAACAGATGAGTTGATCTGTTTACATAAAAGTGGGAAATGAGTCTTGATAAAGTACAGAAACAGGTTGGACTTTTTTAATATTTTAAAGTGTGTATAAGCCCTGCAATCTTGAAAATTTCCTACTTTGACGTTCAAATGCATATATGGATGATGCAACTGTGAACATATCCTGGATGGTACTTGTTGCTAAGTGGTTTATCATCTGTCATCGTGTATCTTTTTCTGCATAACTAGCATGCCGAAATTTTGATGTTATGTTTTTCGTAATTCTTGAAGGTGGTTACCTGTGGTAATGTGCCCCTTGAGTCATCCTTCAGGAGAGTTCCTAGGTGTGTTTACACATCTACGAGTTTGTATGAGTACCGAGGATGGGGTTCCAAACCAGCAAACCCTACACATCGTCGATTTACATGGGGACTTAGATCATCAGAGGTCAGTAACTGAATCCTGTGGAATATTATGTAGCATGGATAATTCTATTGGAGAACCATACCAACTTTTGAATATGGATATGTAATATATGAATACTCCGCAACATGTATCTGATTATAGTTATATGCATTTAGACTTCTCATAGTTATTCACATTTTTCTTGAAGTTATGGTCAGGTACTTCTTGAGAGTTTAATGGCATGTATATGGCATTAACGACTGGACAACAAAAGACATAGCACACACAATTAGTATGTCCTTGGCATTAACGACTACAATTAGTATGTCCTTGGCACATCGTACTTTTTCTCACGAGAATTGTTATTTTGTATATATTGCTTAAAAGTTGTGTTCATAACTTCATGTTAATGCTTAAAGGCCTTGTAACTTTATTAGCCTTGTAATATGTTTCCTCGTAGGCTCATATTCTACGTATCTCTTAATTCTCAATTCAGTGCCTTTTGCGAATGAGATTGTACATTTTTTCTGTTTTTAAGTAGAACAATTGCAAAGAGAATGTTATATTCTTTTTTATCCTCAAATCAGGGACCTTTTTCTTTTCACAAATAAGAAAGAAGGAAAAAATTACAGAAGATTTGCGTGTCGGTGAAGTGGTTGATTGCCTTTGTGATGCATACACTAGACATCTTAGTTACCGCTTTATGTCTACAAAGCTTCTTCTGCTAATCATTTTTCTTTCTCAAAAAAAGGATTTCCATATCACATAAATGCCTCAGTTGACAACTGGAGGGCCGATGTGCATGAAGCGATGGTGTTGCTTTTTTGAGTTTAAGGATCTAAAATGCTGAAGTGTACATTTGTCTGTGTTGCTTGACAGAGCCATGTAGTGGACTTCTACATCTCTGATTTCCAGTCTGGTTTGAGAGCACTAGTTAAGACCGGCTATGGAGCAAGAGTTACTCCTTACGTTGATGAGTCCGTCGTTATTGACGTTAACCCAGAAAACAAAGACATGTCTCCGGAGGTTCTCAGGTGGTTGGCAGAGAGGAATCTTTCAAGTGATGACCGTACAATGCGATTGAAAGAAGGGTAAAAGCTTATCACTTAATCCATTGTAGGCGCTCGTAATTATTTGTAAGAAATGCATGAATCAGTTTACTCCGAGTCAGTCTTGCATAACTGCAAGTGATGTTCGTTTTGTAGGTACATCAAGGAAGGTAGCACGGTAAGTGTGATGGGAGTTGTCCATAAAAATGACAATGTTCTTATGATCGTCCCTCCACCCGAGCCACTGACGACTGGATGCCAATGGAGCAATTGTATTTTTCCAGCTAGCCTTGAGGGGGTTGTTTTGAGATGTGAAGACTCCTCGAAAAACGATGTCATACCTGTTTAGTTGGTTGTGTGCTCCATGAAACTTTTCGGGTATTATTGCTCTTTTGAGAAATATTTTGTTCCCGGTGTCAAAATTGATGGGGGTGGCGGCAGTGGCGGTGGTGTAGTGATAAACAGCGACGAGCTTGATGGTTTAAGACGACGTGATTTTTTTTTCTCTCCTTGTGTATAGATTTTAGAAAATTTCTTATCCATTGTTTTTCGTAGGGTTTGAAAGTTTCTGTAATGGTGTGGCTTCTTGTAGTGGGGATTTTACAAGTTTGAGGAGACTGTTATAAAGGAAAGTGTTATATAATTCATCAGTTCATTTTTTGTTTTTGTTCATCCGTTTGCTTTATTCTCTCACAATCTGCATGGTTTTCACTATTTTCGATTGTTCTTTCAGGTACCGTTTGGTACGTGGGACGAGACAGAATAGAGTGGGACGAGGCGTTCCGTCCCATGTTTGGTGTGCCAAAAACGAGTGGAACGAGTTGTTCTACGAGACGAGTTTTTGGTGAATTTTCGTTTCGCCTCACCCTCTTAAAACGATTCGTTCCACATCCGTGGAACATAAAATTATAACATCTTCCTCTCCTTCTTCTTCCTCCTTGTTTCCATCTGATGGTATCTTTGCTCTCTCTCTGTTCCGTCCTGTCCTATTCTGTTCCATCCCGTTTTGTCTGCATACCAAACGATACCTCATGGTACTTATTACTAAATGGTCAGGGAAATTAAGAGTTTAGATCTTTTATATAATAGAACAATTATATCCTACATAAAACCTGTACCCCTTAGTGGAACGTAGCATTGTAGCCGGACAGTGCGGATCAATTTCTCTTGAGAAGGACGAGGCACCTGCTCGGTTCATCATTCATCATGCCCTTTTCCCCTATTTTACCTAATCCCAAATCATTGTACGAATGCTTGGACTGGTTTCGTACTACTTCTTAAGAAAACATCTATGCTCATTTTTAAGAAGTGATTTTGTATGAATTACGTTTAAAATTTCTTCAGAAAATCTAAGTGCTTCCCAAGGAAACCTGCTTCTCTAGAAAATTTCCAAACGCACCCTTGAAAAGTTTGAGAGTTTTCGATTTACAAGACCATCTCCAATCCTTAGAGATAAAGCTTAAAATTTTAAGTCAGAAAATTTTAAGCTATAACCCAAAAAACTGCTTTTCCCCTTGAAACATTATAGCTTAAAATTTTAGCTCGATATATTAAATATTGATTTTAGCCTTTGCTTTTTGGGTAACATTTTTATAATAAAATTTATGTAGATTATACTAATTTATTTTTATGAACATTTTAATATAAAAATATTTAAATTTCGATAAGTAATTAATAATCATACAAATACATAGGTATTTGTAAAGTTTTAAGTGAAATTCGATTAAAATAATTTGCTTAAATTATTTTAGACATTAGATTTAAATTTGGGCAATCATATCTTTCTTTTCACCATTGAATTTGATCTCATTTGATCACAGCTGTTAGATTATAAGTAAAAAAAAAAAGTTTGAAATATAACAATTTGGTGGGTCAAGAATAATTTAATATAGACTTAAATCATGAAGAAATCTAGCCAGAGGTATATTTTCTTCCCATGACTTATTTTAGTCCAATGATTGGAGATGATTTTGGAGGTTTTAAAGCTTATACTTGAAGTCATAAAGGTTGGAGGAGAAAAACAGTTTCTAGGTTATCGTTTAAAACTTTCCAGCTTAAATTTTTAAGCTTTATCCCTAAGAGTTGGAGATGGTCTAAAAGCAAGAAAATTCTCAACTATCTTTCCATGCATTAACTTTTACGTCATTAATAATTAAGTTCGACCCTGAAAGAGTTTAAGCGGTTTACTCACCACTTCAGGAGTGGTCTCCACAAGGAAAACACTTCCACGCTACATCCCGCATGTGTGCATTTGATCGTTTCTCCACATATTTCGTGGAGTTTATCCGACCAGTTATGTTACCCGACTTATCACTTTAACATCTTATCATTATATACGTGTGCATTTATCATTTGGCAACAGAGCAAATCGTGCTGTCTAGTAAGCGAAATTTTCCTTACAAGTTTATCTTAACTCAGTTGGCATGTACTCATTAATGAATCATTCGTACTTATCAACTCAAATCTTTAGAAATTTACAGATATTAAATAGGTTATTATGGGAATTTTGAGAAGGGACATTAGGTACCGTTTGGTACGCAGACGGGACGGGACGGAACATGACAGAACGAATGATGTAAATATTGAAAAAGATAAGGAGAAATTTTATCATAAAATGTAATAAATTTGTGTTCTACGGATGTGGAACGAGTCGTTCTAGGGGGAAGAGGTGGAACGAAAAATCAACCAAATTTCATCCTATGGGATAACCCGTTCCACAGTTTTTAGGCACATCAAATGTGGGACGGAACGGCTCGTCCCGTTCCGTCCCGTCCCGTCCCAAGTACCAAACGGTACATTAGGGATGAGGGTGAAACCCAACATATCCGTGAGGTATAACCTCTTTTATGCCCCTCATGACTCTACATATTTTCCTCCTTCAAAAATTAAATCTTTATTTTTTTTTAAACAAAATTAACATGTTATTTAAACAAAAATAAGACAAAGATTAAACCTTGGGAAAAAATAAATAAAAAAGATCCTACCTTGTGAGTGTGACCACTGACAGTACTGTACATAACTATTTTAACAACCAAAAGGTACAAAATACACGAAAATAGAAAGGAAAATAAATTAAGAAAAAAACAACGATAATGTTATCTACGCACGCATTTTTACTCGTTACACATCATCTTAATTTTTGACCGTCGGATTCAATAAATTAAAAAGATTAATAAAAAATAATAATAAAAGTATGTGAAAGCTAAAAATTGGGGCGTGAATAGAACTTCCAATTCCAAAAAAATTATCCCTACAAAATTAGGGGCATATCAGACATTTCATATAATTTGTACAGTTTCCCCTTTAATTGGAAAATAGAGAATGACAGTGTATACACTGAGTGAGCTATATATAATACTTGGTATATAAATTTCGTGTATAACTTGGTACTAAGCAATCGCAATTTCTTTGGGTTCGGAGGTTTTTGGCCGGACGAGACGAACACCCACCAGTTGTTGCTTGCTCCTCTCCCTCTCTCTCTCTGTGGCTAGTGAGAAACAAACAGAAACCCCAAAAGAGATTTTGGGGAGAGAGAGAAAGTCTGAGGTTTTTCTTTTCTGGGTGCTCTTTGTACTTATCAGTGAAGCCATTATGTCTTCAATTCTCCAGATTTCAGCTTCCCGTGCTTCTCCTTCAGGTATGTGGATGCATAACTTTTTCTTAATTGCCATTTGGCCCTTGCCCATATGAATTTTTTTTCTCTTTTGTGAGCTACTGTTTGACTGTGAGATTTCAGAGTCTATCTCTGCTTGTTTTGTTAGATCTTTCGATTTTCTTAGTTTTTGCTCGAAATGGTGATCTGGGTATGCTTTATTTTTATTATTTGGGCAGAAAGATTGGACATTTGGGCGGTTGGTGCTTGAAGATTGTGCCATTTTGATGAATTTTTCCATTTTTGGAATGGTTATGCTGGCTATTAACCTTCCCTGAAATCTGGGTTGGTTTGTGTTTCTTTGAGTTTTGTTTGGTTGCTGAGAAAGTGTGGGTAGAGGAATTGGAAAGGACATGCTTGAACTTTCCTTTTTGTTGCATTGGAATTTTGGTATTACTAAAACCCCCCGTTGAACTCTGCAGCACTTGAAATCTGCACTTGTTATCTAGATCTTTTTCGTGACATTGATTTAAGGGCAAAATATTGATGTGGGCTTGCTTTGTTAATCTGATTTGAGGTGAAATTTAGTTTTTGCATCTTACTACAAATGGATGATTCTGAATTTCAGATACTTTCTCCTAATTATCTAAGTATTACTTCTGACCTTCTAAAACATGCTTATGTTTTTGAAATGCTTTTCTTACAGTTCCTGAAATTAATTCATTTTGTCCGTGGTATTGTTCATTTGAGTTAGGATATACTGCTTTCATTGTATAAAGTTGAATGTGCATATGATTTATGGACCATGGATTCTTATATGAATCTACGTGTATGCTAGTCTCCACTCAAACTTAACTAAAGTACAGTGAATCAATTTGTTGCTTATGGCTTTGTCTTTACTTTCTTGATTATCATAAACAAGATGTTATGCATGCGCATGAGCGTTGCTACACGCAGGATTGGTTTCTAAGTGGCACAAATCATAACCACATTATAAGATTATACTCAATAAGATAGTTCTTGTATATTCTCTGAAACTCCACTTGTATATTTAGTTCTATTATTTTTAAGAGAGGAAAAAGGTTGTACACTTGTGGGAGTAACTATAGGTTGTCGAGTGGGTATATATAGAGGAAAAAACATGGCATGGGTGTTGACTATTTCAGTGGTGGTGTATAAATTAGATGTGTTTTGTGATAACTTTTCCATGACATATGAATGAAGTATATAAATTTTTAAAATGTTTTAGCTTTACTGGAGATCTGAGAAGGCATCGTAATCTAATTCTTTTGTGACTCTTCTTTATTTGTTAATTGTTAGTAACTATATAACATTTATTTTCTCCATTTACTTCCTTTCCATTCTGCAATTCATTTATGTGTTACTATATCGTGGCTGTGGGTTACTATTTGGTTTTTAGATAATCAATAAGTGATGATTTTAACTTTTGCAGTGCCTTTTTTCCCCTAGGAGGATCACATCACTGAACCGTTCGTCTGCTAGTTGAGTTTATTGTGTAATATCTCGTGGGATCTTTTAAGGAGCTAGATGGGTTCCAGATTCAATTCTCATCAACTCAGCAATGGCCTTTACGTATCAGGCCGGCCAGAGCAACCAAAGGAAAGGACTCCAACTATGAGCTCAGTTGCCGTGCCCTATACTGGTGGAGATATCAAGAAGTCGGGAGAACTAGGGAAGATGTTTGATATCCCTACGGATGGCTCTAAGTCTAGAAAATCTGGACCTATAACTGGTGCTTCTTCAAGGACTGGATCTTTTGGAGGTGCTGCTTCACATTCAGGACCAATCCCTAATTCTGCAGCTCGTGCAGGCTATACCACATCAGGTCCCGTATCATCTGGAGGCATGCCCGGTTCTGCTTCCTTAAAGAAGTCAAATTCTGGACCACTGAATAAGCATGGGGAACCTTTAAAGAAGTTGTCTGGTCCACAATCTGGTGGGGTAACACCAACTGGCCGGCCAAACTCTGGACCTCTTCCTCCTGTTCTCCCTGCAACCGGTCTCATTACATCTGGGCCCATTTCTTCTGGCCCACTAAATTCTTCTGGTGCCCCTCGTAAGGTATCTGGTCCTTTAGAGTCAATGGGTTCAATGAAAGTACACGGTTCCTCCATTGTTCACAATCAGGCCATTACTACTCTCAGCCAAGATGACGAGTTTTCATTTAAGAAGAACTTCCCAAAGTTAATTATGTGGTCTTTGATTCTTCTGTTCGTGATGGGGTTCATAGCTGGTGGTTTTATTCTAGGTGCAGTCCACAATGCAATTCTCCTTATCGTGGTTGTGATCCTTTTCGGTCTAGTTGCTACACTATTCACATGGAATACTTATTGGGGAAGACGAGCTATTATAGGTTATATTGCTAGTTATTCAGATTCCGAGCTGAGGACTGCAAAGAATGGGCAATTTGTGAAGGTCTCAGGGGTAAGTTTGATGGATTTGAAAGTGTGGCTTATAAATGTTATTAAGATCTCTGAAGGAGGGCGAGATGGAGATACACTGGGGCATTTAATTGCTGGAAATTCTATTTCTGTATAATATTATCTTCTAGGTTCTAATACAAATGAGTTGGGTTTGTGTGCTTTTTCTTTGGATTGACCATGGTTATTGTACTGTATATGCAAATCAGTATTTTTTTACAATTCTTATCTGGTTCTGTTTCTGAAGGTGGTCACTTGTGGCAATCTACCTCTTGAGTCGTCCTTTCAAAAAATTCCTAGATGTGTGTATACATCTACCAGTTTATATGAGTATCGAGGATGGGATTCAAAAGCTGCCAACCCTACACATCGTCGATTTACTTGGGGGCTCAGGTCCATAGAAGTGAGTCACTGAAACTTAGCTTAATATTTGATGGATAAAGCGGTCTCTCTCTTCCTGCTTTTTCTTTCCTTTTTTATTGGGTTGGGGATTTGGGGTTTTCAAATTAACTAACTGATTTCCTTTTTTTTCATTTACGTTCAAATGATTTAAGACTCTGAGGTTGGCTAATTTTGCTTGCAGGTGAAATTGTGACAGTTTTTAATGTGTTTTAGAGGTTGACAAACAGTGTACAATACTAAAATGTCAATCCACTAAGTGCTGCTATTTGAATTTTGTTGATATATATATGTTTCTGGTTTACTTCGCTTCTTGCTTTGAATGCTTAGTTTCTAGGAGCCATTCCATGGTGATGTCATGGGACCTCTGTGGCTACCAGGCTTGGAAATTCTTTTGCTTTAGATTTCTCACTTATGACTCAAATTTTCTGTTTATGTCATTTGACAGAGGCGTTTGGTAGATTTCTACATCTCTGATTTCCAATCTGGGTTAAGAGCATTGGTTAAGACTGGTTCTGGGGCAAGGGTGACTCCTTATGTTGAAGATTCGTTTGTCATTGATGTGAATCCTGAAAATGAAGAGTTGTCTCCAGAGTTTATTAGGTGGTTGGGAGAGAGGAATCTTTCAAGTGATGACCGCATGATGCGGTTGAAAGAAGGGTAATAGCTCTATCATACAATTATTCTTTGGTGTAAATTTTAGTGTTATCATGCAATTAATTTACCTTGAAGCTCTTTTTTAATTACTATAATGGTAAGGTTCAATGAGATTTCCCCACATAATCTATATTTATAGATGAGTTAAACTTAAATGCCCGTTTTATGGATTTTATAGTGTAATTTTGAATAGCCAGTGTTCATGTTCTCTGGAAGTAAACCGGGATGTAGGGCTTTCTACTGATTTTAGGTTTTCTCAGTGGAGGCATTAGCATGAAGTTGGGTGGCTAATGTACAGATTTGGTTGGGTTTTCTAGGTTGAAAAGTACTGCAGTTGTTTTATAGCAGGCTTTCCTATACAGCCAAAGGTTTACCCTTAAGATAGTTGACCCAGCCTACCAACCCGGTACTAAATCTGAGTGAATAAATACTTAGACCTTGCCCCGTCTTCACACCCATAAATTTTTTAATGAATTAATCGTATGGTTTGGATTGATACGTATGCCTTACCAATTCGGCGGGTGCTTATTTAAGGACAAATAAATTGGAGTTGGTATAGGAACTTAACTGTGTGCTCTGACATCTACCGATACTGTATAAGTAATGTGAATGAGATTTGTTTACTTTTCCATACAAGTAGTTTGAATTTGGTAGATGCAAATTAAAGTGGTTGTAGCGCTAAACTGCAATGTCGTATTTGCAGGTACATTAAAGAAGGAAGCACAGTTAGTGTAATGGGAGTCGTCCAAAGAAATGAAAATGTGCTGATGATTGTTCCTCCACCTGAGCCGATCACGACAGGATGCCAGTGGGCCAAATGTATCTTTCCAGCCAGCGTCGAGGGTATTGTGTTGAGATGTGATGATGCATCAAAGAATGATGTCATCCCAGTTTAGCAGTAAAGTAAACTGCAGACTTACCCTTTTAGGTATTTGCTCTTTCTGGAGTATATTCTTTCCCTCTATTATTATTAATTATTATTGTTATCGATGTTGGCGATGATGTTAGGAGTGAAGAAGTTGTGTCCGTAACAGATTAAGACGGGGGTGGCGGTGTTTATTCCTTTTAACATGGTGTATAGTTTTTCCAGGTTTCGTTTCCCTTTTATTTGTTTTTATTCAAGGGTTTGAAAGCTTTGTAATGGGGGTGGTTTTGATGAAGCAAGGAATTTACATGTTTAATCAGATTGACTTAATGAATGTGAAATAGAAAGAAAGAAATATTTGAGTTATTTGTATACATCATCGTTTAACAATGCTTACATTGGTTTGTCCATCTCAAGTTGCCGGAGAAAGTTCAATCCGTCCCATTGGTGGAGAAATTTTTTCAAGCACCCGATATTCAAGTGGGTACTCCACGTTGGGACAGAGAAAAATATATCATTTTCTACACTTGTATCATTACAGGTCGAGTGCTGCTTGAATACCCATCACTTGAAGAAATCTCTTCCATTGGTGCATTTTGTCTTTCAGATTTACAATAATTATAGTAATTTCGGTTTAATTATTTAAATGTGGTGCGGTCTGGATTGCTTGATGTTAATTTGAAATGCATTTGGCTTGATGTTACTTCATGTTCAATTTTTGTAGTAGAGCGAAAACATTAGTATGTTAAATGGTTCTTTGTTAGGTGAGTAGAATCAGTGAAAATTGAACCCGCACCATGGATTTGTGATGTGAGAATTAACTTGACACACAAATTAAACCTTATTGATGACAATTGTAGTATTAAGCAAGTAGGGATCGTTCTCGATCGGGGATTAACTAGGGATGCTAATCAACACAAATAAGACTAAAAAACACTAAACTAGACTCTATAGACTCAAAACTGACTCAAAACACTCAAAACAGCAACAAACAATCAAAAAGACTCAATTCTAGACCTAACAAGTGATTTTGACGAAAATAAGACTTAACTTGACTCAAAAGACTAAAATAAAACAGATTATGACTCAACTAACAAGACTTAATGAATGAGGAATTGTTTTTGACGAATTTAAAACTTAAAACAGAAACTTTGCATAAAACACTTTATAAAAACGAATTTGATGAATTGAAAAGGGTGAAAGGCTAGTTAGAGGGTCCTTCTCCACACATGACATATACATACACAAATCGATTTCCAGTATTGTTCCCTTTTGTCTATGAATGACAACACTCCAAGTTAATCGTGACAGCACAAATTAACCATTAGATTTTCCTTAATTCATTGAATTGGACGGGATACGCGTCACAACCAAATTATCCTTATCAAGTTCCCTAACTATGAAAAGCATGATAGAAAACATATCAAAGATCATTAAGTTCTTTGAAAATCATAAGCATTGACGAGGCATTCGTAACTATGAAAAGTATGATACTCCTGCCAATGATTCACTTAACACGATCGTGACTAGCAACCTCCACTACTTGTGAATATAAGTTCATAATGATTAGGTGAAACTCTCTTATACTCTAGCATCAAGTTCATGCATGCAAATTAAGTGTCGACCCTCAATCAACATACATAAACAAGTTTTAATAACTCAGATAAGCAAATCACATTCAAAACTCAAGAAACAATAACTGGATGTAATCAATTCATATAAAGCATATAATCATGACTTCGAATTCACCTCTAACTATAAAGAAATTAGTTCCACATGTTCGCAATTAAACAAAGATAATTAAATTTAAACATTGAAAAGAAAGGATAGAAAACACCTAAGAACGCTCCAGCAATCCAATGTTGAATGGCAAGGCACGACAAATGGCTCCTCTCTGAATTGTATCAGAATATATGGTTGTGTGGTGTAGAAGAATATGGTAGAGGGTGGTGATTTGAATTGTGGCAGAAATGATGTATTTATAGGGCTGAGGTGAGGCACAATCCCTAAGGATTATGCTAGGTTTCTGAAATCAAAGTGGGACAATGATTGTGTAACCAAAACCCAAGTGGAATTGGTTAAAACAATAAAAAACCAAGGGGAATTAGGTTAGAAAGGTACGGCAGAACCTTGAGCTTCTAGAAAAGGTTTTTTAGAACAGATTTCTGGACCTAAAAGGACAAGGATACACGGCATGGTTTGTAGGGAAGGATTACAATTCCTAATTCACCAAGGTAAAAGCATATATGCGGCACCTAAGGGATAAGGGTTCTAGAATCTGAAATATGTATTTTATGTCACGCCCCGGTCCCAACATACGTCCAGAATCGACACGTGACGTCACCAATACCCGTACATCTAACATACCCCGCCTCCGGGATATGTACAAAGCATAAATCAAGATTCAAATTTCATAGCATTTTTCGTACAATTTATGGCTGCATCTAACCTCTTCGTTAGACTGCCTACGTACCCTCAATAGGGATCAAGCCATTCGTAGTTCAACGTTCGTCAAACTTTAATCTTTTCGTAAAATACTTATAGTGAAAAAAACATAGGGTACCACACTACGCATCAACCATAAGCCATACACAACTATCATCTTGTCATGCACGCAGGTATGCTATGCCCACACATATATTTTCCACTTCATCCTTCATATAAATCACTCCTTTTCACATGATTCTCCATTTCATAATATGCAACATCTCAAAGAACAATCAATGGATCACTATGTTATTCTCTAGCCAAAATAGTCAACGAGTCTAATTATAATGACAAAAATCACAACCAACATTATTCCACAATCACATCAATCAACAACACATCATATACCAAAATGCAGGGCTAGAGTGACACATTTTGGCCGAAGCCTACATCTCAGAAGTTGATATCAATCCAAGGAACTAACAAGTCAATGATACGATTTCGGACCATCACTCAACGGAATCGCAGAGTATAAGGGATTCTGGACCATCACTCAACGGAATCCAAACAGAACTTAGTTCCAAACCATTCAACAGAACCGAACGGAAGTCCAAGAAGCATAACTACGGCTCGAAGGAACAAGATAGGATTCAAGTTACTCAATTCACGAAGACTCAACAAAACGAACTAATATCGAGCAACAAATCCCCATCACAATGGGTTATCGGTCCATTACTAGATCTCACATCTCCCAAGCAATTCAATAGGCATTTCAATCACATGACACAACCGTTTCCAATTCACAAGTCAAATCACATTTCACTACATCATACCAATCACTATGCTTCCAACATTATATCTTTATCCATAGCTTGTAACATATCAGGGAATCACGAAGCACAATATTAATATTTAATTACGTTAATTAATCAGTGAGATAGCACATCATTTCACGAGTTTAATTAAAGAACTCTACATAATTCCCTACTTGAGTTATGAATAATAACATGATAATTCTAATTTGTATGCACAAGATCCATTGTGCGTAATTCTCATTCACTCGAATCTAGGATTCTAAGATAACCTTATGGAAATGAGCAAAAGCAAGGATTCCGAACCACTCAACATGATCCAACAACACTGGGTTCCGGACCACTCAATGGAACCAACTTACAAGTATGAGATAATCTATAAAAAGAAAGACCATTGATCATAGTTTATAACCTCAAATATAAGTTCGTAAATATGAAAACATTATCAAGTCTCTAACAACTCCGAAGAAGTCACCCAGACATCCAACGACTTATCCCATTCAAACCATCAAGATTCTCAAAAACCATCATTCATATGTACATTAAAACTAGTGCTAGAGGGACGCAATTCAACTGAAGCCCACATAAGTAACCAAACAAGAAGTGGCCCCCCCCAAAGCAGATTAACCAAGCAGAGCCACCCTTAAGAAAGTAACCAAGTAGGCAGTGACCCCCCAATGTGGATTAACCAAGCAGAGTCATCCCTACAACTATTAGGAAGTGATAACCCAATGCGGATTAACCAAGCATGATCACTCCTAAGCATACATGGCCATAAGGATTACCCAACACGGGTTAACCAAGCGCGATCCATATATAGTATGGTCCCCCAATAGGGATTAACCAAGCAGGACCACTAATGACCCCCCAATGCGGATTAACCAAGCAGAGTCAAAATAATCAGGTAGGTAGTGATCACCCAATGCGGATATACCAAGCATGATCACTCCTAGAATGCGTATGGTCCCTCAATGCGGATATACCAAGCAAGACCATCAATGTACAACTACTACATGGTGCAGTAAACTCAACACCTCAACTTATCCACATCTCAACCCCTATGAGTTACAACGTAGTCGCCTACACCATCAACTTCTCGAGGTCACCACTAATGTCACCCAAGCATATAAGTGCTACAACATACCTCTAATAGGATTCTAGGATCACATTGTCATGAAAATAATCATACTCATCATTCACATTACTAAAAGGATAATTAAACTCACATATATCACAACCATCATCAGTACACAAGCCAAATCATGCTAATAAGCATATGTTTACGGCTAAATATATAAAATCACATTTCAATAGAAATCACATTTATAACACCAAGCCATATTCACAAATGATATAAATATAAGAATTTAAAGTATCGTCAATTGTTAGAATATCCAAGTGGTGGACCTATCTAAATATACTCAACCAACAACATTTCATAAATCGAATGCCACACATCGGAAAATTCGACTTTTTCCAAAAATTCTCATATTTTACAAGAATGAAGATCTCAACAAGGGAAACATTATTTACAACTAGGCCAACAACAAATTCTAACCGGAAACTATTCAAATTCATCGGGGAAAACCGGGTTTCTAGGGTTTTAAACACCCAACTCTAAAACGAATACGAAAGCACAAACCAAGCATACCAACTTGGAGATTAGATGAAGTTTCATACCTCACTCGAAGGAAATGGTTGCCGGAATCACCGGAAAAATGACACAATCGCCGGAAAACCCATTGGACTTTGCTGCCTAGAACTGGAAAAGTGGATCAGAAAATGGGAAATCTAACACCACAGGGTCGTAGGGCTTTTCAAGAGCTTTCCATGGACACCAAGATCACCCAAAACGGAGCTCGGATGAAGAAGATATGAGCGGGTCAAGTTTATGGGTCAAAGGGGTCGAAAATGCCCAAAAACGGGTCAAAATCAGACCCTCCTTCCCCTTTTTTTTTCTGTCCGTTCCCTTTTATTTCCTATTTCTCCCTGGTCCCTCTCCCACTATGCGGGAGTTTTAAAATAAATTAAAATATATAGATTAGTAACACAACTTCAAATATCCGTAATTATACCGTTAAAACTCGGAATCGCAAGCGGCTTTCACCTATACGTTCTTGATCTCGAAATCTATTCAACGATATAAATTGTGACCTCAAAAGGTTCATGGATTTTAATAATTAATCTCCAAACTTCAAACTTCGTAACTAATTTAATTAAAATCTTAATTCAAACAAATTAAAATAAATTCTCGAAAAATAATATAAAATCTCAATAATACAAATACGTAGATTATAACAGTGAAATCCAGGAACGAGAGTTCACATTTTAAATGCATAATTATCCTTTATAAATGGCTGGAATTAAGGCACAAACTGATTTGGATAAGATAAGATAAGATAAAGTTAGGTTAGGCAAGGATAAGATAAGATAAGTTTAGTTTGGATAAGATAAGGTTGGATAAGGTTTTGGATAATGTTCCTTTTTTTGAGCTGATTCCCTATCTTCTTTGTCTTGGATTTATTTCTTAAACTCTTTAGCACATTCCTAGACATCTTTGGTCTTCAAATTCGTCCATCCACCTTGCTCCATACATAAGCTATCCATTTGATGCCCAAAACTGCTATAAAATGCTCCAAAATGCACTTTCTTGCCAACTTTGTCATTTGGACCTACAAACACACGAAAATAGCTTAAAACACTATAATAAACCCAAATAAACTATGAAAATGCAAGAAAACAAGCTAACTAAGTCGTATAAATATGCTCCTATCAATTTGCACCATCTGCGGCGGCTTCATGTTCAATTTAAAGAAAGTTTCGGTAATCATTGCATGTCATTACCTTTATCTATGGATTTGGCTTCTTATTTGGATAACATTTCCCTCTTGTGTCCGTACATCGTGCTGTTAGAAATATTTTTAAATTTTTTTATTTAAAATTGAACACAAACCGTATCTGATGAAAATTGATCATAGGATGTACAATGAACAGACACAATTCATCATTTTCCGGGATGATCCGGATTCTTCCCACACCTCTCACATAGACGGTACAAGTTAAAAGTAGTATACAACATAAAATAGGCCGAAGTTATTCAGTAGGGATAATAGGTAGACTTGTTACCGAAAAAAAAGAAAGATAATATGTAGACTTGAGGTGCAGTAGTGCTCAAAACCGGTAAGGATCTGTAGATCATCACCATCTTAAGATTGCTGATGCACAATTTGGCGTGCCAGAACTAAGCCGTCGGACAACTGTGCGACGCAATCGATGCCCTGTTGAGAACGGGAGGATTTCCCATCGCACTACCATCTGATGCTATATTCGATAAAGCGTTACGCGCCGCTGTTTGAAGCGGGTTGTCTGCCGGCAGTACCTATATCAAAACTCCTAAACCAAAAACAAGAACGGCCTTGCCAACAGCCCCATAATCCATTGGATGCGCGGTTACAGCAATATTTACCCGCCCGGATTTAGATACCATTGTGCCGTACATCTATATATACCAAGGCCCATTTTTGATATTAATTATATATTAATTATCAATTAATTAATACATCCCAAAGCCTAACTCCAAAGTTGAGCCTAATTTTATTCTCCATGATCCGTCACTTCAATAATTTTTTATAAGGGACAAAGCCTTATAGAGTGAGATAATCTTTTAGTAATGATCAATGTGAGTTTATGAAATTTCGACTCAAAATTTCCAACAGAAACATATAAAATTTCATGCTAAGAACAATTTGCATGGGCACATCGGAAAGGCACCATACCCACCGGAGATTTTAAATGATCAGTGGGGTGCGTTTCTGCACGTCCAACGTCTTTATTAGCGATGGCTAGATCCAATGCGGCTGTTGTGTACCGAGGCCTGAATAACGCCAGTAGCGAATGCGACTGGTTGTTGTATCGGAGCAACCCATTTAACAGGTAAGGATATAAAAACAAGGTGAGTATTAATGACTTCTTTTCTAATGATTTAAAAAATGATCATTAACCACCATATCACATAATATATAAAATGTTGTCTAAAAATAATCTTTCTACCATCACTCTTTTTCTAATGATTTAAAAAATGATCATTAACCGCCATATCACATAATATATAGAATGTTGTCTAAAAATAATCTTTCTAGCATCACTCTTTTTTATATAATAACAATATTATATATATATATATATATTATGTACAGTAACGATTAAGGGAAGCTAAACACTTTTTTTTTTTTTGTCAAAGGAAGCTACACACATTTGATATCTCTTAAATACTTGCAATATATACGTAAGTGCAGGTCTATACAGAGGTTCGCAAAGATGGCCACTTTGATACTGCTTGGGACGATATTTATGATGCCTTAGAGAGCGCTTGTGAGGCCAAAGTGGACACATCGAATGGATGCGTGTCAAGCATGACAATTGGCAATAAGACTTCCCCAATTGCTGAAGCGATACTCACTTTAGAACATGCCGAAGAAGCACAACCCACTACGGGACATGCCTAAGTCTCCCCAACTGTTGGAGCAATACCCACTTCAGAACACGCCTAAGTTTGTTAGATAATAGTTAGATATGCACTAGTGAGTATTTACATACTCACGGTGAGCATTAATGACTCTTTTTATATTATATTATTTACACCAACGACTAAGAAAAATTAAACACATTTGACATATGTACGTAATTGCAAGTCTATACAGAGGTTCGCAAAGCTGACCACTTTGATACTGCTTCGGACGAAATCTCTAAAAACTTGGACAAAGTTCAAGAGAACATAAAGCACACATCGAATGGATGCGTATCAATCATGTCAACTGGCGACACTTCCCCAATTGTTGAAGCAATACTCAATCTAGAACATGCCGAAGAAGCAAAACCCACTCCAGGACATGCCCAAGTTTCTCCAACTGTTGGAGCAATACCCAATGCTTAGGTACACACTACTGAGTATTTTATGCTCCCACTTTTTAGATTCGCCTAATAATATTTCAACACATGTTTTATTGTTTTAAAAACAAAAAACATGTGTCATCTTTTAATTGGGCCAAATTAACAAATGAGTATCTGTAGTCCTAACTAATGACTTTCTAAGTACTATCCCAATTTATTTGTACATTTTGTACTACTTTATTTTCTCGTACGTGTGGGGCCATTCAATTAACATGGGATGCATAATAAAATGGTGTCAACCAAGTACTATCCCATGTTCATTCTATTACAATAATAGGCCTGAGTTTGAATTTGAATCTTATGCATGATACTAAGCTTAATATTGTAATATTTCAGAATAACGAAATGGATTTCGAGTCTCTATATTTACAATTTGTGTATTTACATGCATTTAGACAAATTTTAATCATTTGATTAATCTAATGCAATTTAATTCATCGACATCAAATTTAGTTTGAGATCGCCTTTGCACCATATCACTGTGTCTCGCTGCCATTCTATGCCGAGAAGGAATGGTCCAGGGAAGACATTGCCAAGAAGGCGAAAAACTTATTGAACTATAGCACCCTCATCGCCAACTTCGCTGGGAAAGACACAATTCTGTTTGGCGGGGTGAAAAAGAGGCCTTCCTCTTTACTAGTACAGTAAATTCATCATCTGTTCTCGGTCGAACAAATATTTGATCGAGAACGTGTCTGTTGCCGAAGCTCTTGTCAGCGGCCAGCTCTTGGCCCTAAGCCCTTGCATCCTGGCCAACCTCTACCGAAGTCTGCATGACATTGTGACCGGTGGAATGGATCCTCACCAAAACGATCCTCTCTGGGTATCCCAATTGTGGCTTCAGGCGTAATTCACACGCCACTGAGGCCTGATTGTATTCTCTTAAGAGACACCGAGGCTATGGGCCTCCAACTGGCCCCCTTGCTGTTCCATCGACATCCAGTACTTCTTTGGTCTTAAGAGCTTGACCGAACTGGGATGAAGCTACAGAGGCTAAAATCCGGCTGATTTGGGGGTCGTTCTTGCTTATCCGCGATATCCCATTCGGCTGTGAATCTCGCTTAGCGGGTTTCGAAGTTTACCATCCAAACTTCTTTGCTCGCCAGCTACGCTTCTACCCAGGCTGTTTGGTTGCTTTGAAGACTTCGTTCTCTCAGCTTGAGAGGACAAGGGAAGATGGCGTCTCAGAGCAGGACTGTGACGCCGCAAAAAATAAACACGTCGAACAGTGTACCCAGTTTCAATTTCTGCTCCGTGACATCCCATTCATGATCTCCTTCTCGAGTTCATTTTTAGGACTTTCAGTAATGCTTACCTTATCCCATTTTCCAATAGGTAGTTCACCATGAGAGCACTTGTCCATATTGAACCTTTTCGCAACCCTGTCAAAGTAATACTCTCATGTGTGATACTCTCACATAGAGCACGTGTGATACTCTCACGTTAGGCATCACAAGCAGGACAAGCTGCTTTGATACTTGAGATTCCAACATAAAACCAATTGACAATTTACAGACTTAGCCTTTTATGTATGCTCATTCGACAATATGTTCGTCCCCTCTATTTTTAATTATTATTATTAGTATTATTATTAAGATTTATCATCATCGATGTTGGCGATGATGGTACGAGTAAAGAAGTTGTGTTAGTAACAAAGTAAGATGTGGGCAGAGGCAAATCCAATTATGGACCCGGGACCACTGGAAGGAAGAAGCACCTGTGAAGACCTCTAAGGACCACCGAACGGTCTATGTAGATGGTTGAAGAGGGAAGACCACGATGAATGTGTAGATGTTGTGCAACATAATGTTTGCCAAGAAAAAATATCTAATTTCAGACGAAAAGGATAACAGAGAAGACCACCAAGGTTCTGCTATTCTTGGATCTTGGTTCCAAAGAAGAAGAAACACTTTCTCTCTCAATTTCCCACGTGACCAACTTCCTATTTTTCTTTTTCTTTTTTTTAATTATTATCTAATCGGGTTGTTGTGCCACCTAACATTTTATTTAATAAAGGAATAGTGTATTATTCAACCAATATATTTTATATTATATGTCTAACACCGTTATTTCTTTTTAAAATTCACTATAAATTCATATGACCTCTGAAAAATATTTTGTAAAAATCTACGAAGTGTAATTGACACACCCCGTCCCGAAGGAGGGCATGCTGGCCGTCACGTGAGAGTGACGTAACCATTTGCACAGTACGGAAGCTTTAAGATACAATTTATAAGTTGATACACCCGAAGGTGAGTCCTAATTTTTGTCCAATCTGTCAGAACACCGTCGAATTCCTCGTAGTCACCACACCTTTGTGATTCCTGAACCTGGATGAGCGCAAAACCAAAATTGAGTAGGTCAGTAAAACAATTCTTTTCCAAATCCAAACATTTCTCAAAACGTTGTAATCCCTCTCCGTAAAACTTGTATAGTTTCCCAGAAATGTAAAATATAAATATACATATATATTCTCAAAACTTCATTTTTACTATCTCAACAATTTCTTTATCAATCATGTCATGCCATGTCTAATTCAACAGTTAAGTATGGATGCATCAACAATAATCATATCAGGTGCAAGAAAGTAATCAACCGTAGGCCCTCTAATAGCCCTGTACGGTTGAACCTAGAGCTCAAAATCTATCACTCTCACACTCTGTCGAAGTCACCTCTGTGACCTGTCCGGCCTTCTGCACATCAGTCGGAACCACCTAATGTAGTATGTACGACTCATGGTAATATTACGCTCTAGTGCTTCTCTCATCAATCATTTGTGCACATAATCTAAGGTCACCCACCAGTCGAAATCTCACTAACACTCTTCGACTGGCCCGTCGCACCCACTCCGCGTGGACTGTGCGACCAGCATCTACTTGGATCCAAGGCGAGCGTGCGATGCGGTGAATACTATAAGCACTAAACCATGGTGCAGGATTTGAGCTCAATATATATCAACATCATCATAACAGTATTTAAATACTCACCTGATACTCACCTGTGCGTCCGCTGCACCAATTCATACATATGCATCATATATCAATTCATATCATTTCATGCATGGCAATTCGATTCACATTTCCATATATATTTCATATACTTCTATGCATGACCTTTCAATTCACGTTTTCATATAATTCTATATACCTTTCATTTAAAACATAATTTCATTCTAATTCAATTTCTGGGAAAACGTCAAGTATATATATATACGGAAAACAAAACTGCCCACTCACCTGGAGTTCGTCCAACAACTCCCTAGCACCACACATCAAGGCGTCATGACGATCGCCGCCTAGAACAGTAATCAAATCCAACCTCAGAATTCATATCGATAGAATATATAACTTATATAAAATACGTCCCTACGTAGATCGATCCGGAAGATCTGCCACTCAGATTTTAAATCCATAACTTCCAGAGGTCCACAATATATCTCTAGGACAACATCCTAAAATTTCATCACCATCCAACGGTCGGATCTCCGTCAATTTCCAAAACTAAGTGACGGTTAACATTTTATATTATGGACTTACAACTCCAATTCCGGAAGATCCGTAAATCGGATTCCCAATCCGTAAGTTCCTATAATCCTCAAATATTACGTATTACAACGTATCAAAGTTTGGTGACGATCCAACGGTCGGATCATCAATTCATATTTTCACCTAATGCGAAAATTATAAAATGTTATTTGAACACCTAACCAACAATCCTCAATAACTTTCTCATACGGTGTTCAATTTGGGTATATGAATATACCACAGTGATCTACTCGACGTCACGGACGTCGACATATTTTTAAAATAATTTTTTACTGTAGCACGCGCCCCCACGAGCCAAGGAAGGCACGGGTCCACGCCCCCCACGCGCACCTTCTTCTTCCTTGGGTCGCCGGACTGGTTTTTCCGGCGGCCGTTTTCTGGGCAGTTTTTCAAATTGCCATAACTTTGTCATTTCTCAACGAAATCAAGTGATTCAAAAACGAAAGTTGTAGCCCTTGAAGAGACAAAGAGAATGGTACCTTGCACAACACCTAGTTCGCCGTTTTTTGGCCGGAAACTTCCTCGAAAGCCTCGGAGGTCGCCGGAAACTGGGTAAGATTCAAATGAGTATAACTTCTTCAATACTCAACGAAATTGAGTGAAACAAAAAGGAAAGTTGTAGTACTTGACGAGACGAAGAGATTGATACCTACCTCAACTCCTAAATTGCCGGGGATTCGCCGGAAAGAGCCTCGAAAGCTCCGGCCAAACTTTGAACTTGTCGATCTCCGTGTTCTTACATCCAAAAACTTCCAACGAAGCACTCCGAGCTTCCTTGGGACCTCACTAAGCTCACTATGAGCTTGGATTGTCCTAAAAATCAACCGACAAAAAGTTCATGAATAGTGCCAAACTCGGACCTCGAGTTTTCAACGCGAAAACGAAGGATTCCTTACCTGAAAATGGTGTCTACGTGATCGTGGAGGTTCCAGGAGTTCGATGGTGGTCTTAACTCCGTCGTTGGTAGTAGTTTCGACGGTCTTTGGGTCTCATCCGTTTGAGTTCGAAGGAGAGAGACAGAGAATGAGAGAAATCGTGAGGGAGGAGAGAGAGAGGGACAAGGTACGGGAATTGGGGAAGGTTTTGAGGGATGTAGGGATCCTACGTGTCCAACCCAATCCCAATTTCAAACTTTTAACATAGAAACCTAAGTATAAGTCTTGGTTTAGGTTTCTAAAACCAATTAATATTCTAATTCACCAAAGTTTAAGAACCTTAAGTAAAAACAAGTGTCCAAATTACGCACTTTAGTCCCGTTTAGGGACATTTTCGTCTTTTCACGTTCTCGGAATTAAAATTCCGGGACGGGCTGTGACAGTAATCACTTGAACTTTCACCTCATACCATCAAATTCACTAAAATACTAAAGCATAAATTATGATATTTGTCTATGTTAAAATAATAAATCTAATTAGAATCATAAAACTCAAACTCTCAATACAAGTATAGTGCTTTTAAGTGTAAATATGCAAGTATTATTTTGATATATAATAACTTTATTCAAATACGTTTAGGTTCCGTCTAAGCACATGGGTGATAGCCCACAATCCATCGCCTGATTAGCGCCTAACGTACCTTGATTAGGAGCACCTAATGTTAGAATTCTGGATTGGCTGATGGCGGTGTTTTTTTTCTTTTAACATGGTGTATAATTTTTCCAGATCAACCAAATACTTGGTTCATTTGAAGACAATAAATTGGAGTTGGTATAGGTCCCTTTTTTCCGATTTAAGATTAATACTCTCAATTATGATGATTGTTCCTCCACCTGAACCGATCACGACAGGATGCTAGTGGGCCAATTGGAGTTGGTATAAGTTCCTTTTTTCCGATCTAAGATTAATATTCTCAATTATGATGATTGTTCCTCCACCTGAACCGATCACGACAGGATGCTAGTGGGCCAAATGTACCTTTCTACCCAGCCTCGAGGGTCATGTGTTCAGATGTGATGATGCATCAAAAATTGATGTCATCCCAGTTTAGCAGTAAAGTAAATTGTGTGCTTGCCCTTTTTGGTATTGCTCCTTCGGCAGTATGTTCTTTCCCTCTGCTGTTGTTGTTCTCTTGTTGTTGTTGTTGTTCTTATTATTATTCATCATCGTTATTTTTATCGTCATTACCATCATCATGATTGTTGGCGAAGATTGTGGAGTGAAGCAGTGCCGATCTTGAGATTTTTAAGGTCCTGGGTGGCGCCAAAAAATGTGTTGGAACCTTATATAAGAAATACGGAAGAAAACACTTCAAACTTAATAATTTAGAAACACGGAAAAACTAATTTATTTCGTATCGAGAGAAGGGAACAAAAAAACTCCAGGTCTACAAGTAGATTGATGATGAGTTTCGTTTTCATTCTATATGAACTTTTAAAATATTTTCATATAAATCGTGAGGTATTTTTTGTTATTTATTAACCTTGTCAGTATGAGACTGAAAAAATAATGATATTTTTGAATTTTTAATTGATATGTATAAGCAATGAATGAACATTTAAATTAAACATATTGGTAACACGTCATATGATATGCAAATTTGATCTCAAATCTACACATTACTTTTTCTTGAAGGTTAGACGTTTGTGTTCATTGCGCAAGACTTGGAAAAATTATGTTTTCAATGTTAAATGTGGTTATGATATTTATGTTCTCAACGTTATATGTAGTTATGATAATTATGGTTTCAATGTTCAAATGTGCCTCAAATTTTTTGGGTAAGCGAATTTATGCGGGAATCCACGGGGCATGGTGGGTGGTGACGAATTGTATTTCATCAAGAAAACACTTTTTAGTAGTAGTGGTTTCATAAAAAAACCAACTACTTATCAACACATGCAAGGTCCTTCATTTATCCGTTGTGGGATTGATAATCTCAACATGCCTTCTCATGTATGGTGAACTTTCAAGTCCAATATATGTACATCACAAATCAAGTGACGTAGAGCATGTGTAGCCATTGTGTATCATATGCATGACAACCTGCTTTGTTACCATGAAAAAACTTGAGGTTCCACCATAAAACCAATTAGTAATATAAGGAGTAACCCAATTACCTATAAACATATGCAAAGTCCTCCTTTTCTAAAATTGATACTCTCTACTATGATAAGTACGTGGTTGTTGTATCCTAGGAAACACTTTTTTTGTAGTAGTGGTTCTATTGTAAAACCAATTGGCAATATGGGAAGTAGAATCCTTCATTTTCTCGATGTGGGATTGATGCTCTAATACGCCCTCTCACGTGTGGTGAATTTTTAAGCCTAGCATATGGACAACACAAATCGGGTGATGTAGAGCACGTGTGGCCGTTGGACATACACGCAAAACAATCTGCTCTGATACTATGAAGAAACTTTAGATTCCATTATAAAATCAATTGACAATATAGAGATAGCCCAATTACTTATAAGCCCATGCAAGATCCTAATTTTTCCGATGTGAGATTGACATTCTCAAGAATGATGATTCTTTATCCATTTGAGCAGATCAAGATAGGATGTCATTGGGCCAAATGTATCTTTCCAACCAGCCTCGGATTGAGATGTGATGATGCATCCAAGAATTATGTAATCCCTTTTTTTTTAGTATATCGAATATTTTACATTAGGGGAGGGGGAGCTCGACTAAGCCACACAATGAGCAATCTAATTTGGTATTAAATTTGTCATCCATAAGATTCGAACCTAGATCTCTCACTTCCAAGTGAAGAGGAATACCACCAGACTGTAGTTCTGAATGACGTGTAATCCGAGTTTAACAGTAAAATAAATTCTGGACTTACCCTTTTAGGTATTACTCTTTTGACAGTGTATTCTTTAACTTTGTTCCTATTATTATTGTTATTATTATTATCATCCTCATCGTTGTTCGCAATGCTGGTGGGAGTGAAGAAGTTGTGTCCATAACAAATTAAATTCTGGGGTTTGAACAAACAACCCGGTACTAAATCTGAGTAAACAAATACTTCGGTTATTTTTAAACAATAAATTGGATTTAGTATAGGAAGTTAAATGTGCGTGGTTAACTGACGACTACTGATACTATATACGTCGTGTGAATAAGCTGTAAACTTTTCCATACAATTAAGTAGTTCGAATTTGATAGAAGCAAACTAATGTGCTTGTACATCTAAACTAAAACGTCGTATTTTGCAGGTATATTTCCGCACAGTTAGTGTAATGGAAGTTGTTTAAGAGAAATGAAAATACGTTGATTGAAAAAAGTTAAGATTCCACCATAAAATTAATTAGCAATATGAAGAGTAGCTAAATTACTTATAAGCACATACAATGTCCTTCATTTCTTCGATGTGGGATTGATACACCCAACAATGATGATTGCTTCTCCGCCTACTATCATGAGATTTTAATAAATAAACAAAATAAAAATTCGAAAACCAAATATGCAAGGAAATATGTACTTCGTTGCCCAAAGTTTTACGCGACAAATTGTATGTTGCCGAAACAATATTTTATTGTAGTAAAAGTTCTATGATAAAATCAATTAACAATATAGGGAGTAACTCAATTACTTATAAGCACATACAATGTCCTTCATTTCTCCGATGAGGGATTGATACTCTCAACACGGTCCCTCACGTGTGGCAATTTTTTAAGCCTCTTACATGGAAACACAAATCAGGTTATGTAAAACTAGGGATGGCAACAAGGTGGATTGGGTTCGGATATGCCATCCCCATACCCGAACCAGTTTATTTTCCCCGAACCCGAACCCGTAGAATCTCTGAACGGGTTTTCCCCATAACTGAACCCGTCGGGTGATGGATTTTTGATCGGGGAACGGTTTTCCCCGTTATGATATTTATATATTTATTTATATTATTAACTAAATGAAGAATATTAAAGAAACGATATTAAATAAATTGTTATTATTTAATACAATTGGTACAATGCATCTAATAAGTAATATTAAAAATTTATATTACTAAGAAATGTTGTAGGCATAATTTACTAAATAATTATGGAGGTCATAGAGAGGGGTGCGGCGGCAATAGAGAGAGAGAGGTGTAATTGTGGATATGTTCTATTCCACCCCATTGTGCCTTTATTTATAGTAGTAGGGAATGTTAATTCCTTACCTTTTTAGGATTACAACTCTTAATAAGTAATCAACTCCTAATAGGAATACAAGAGATATTCCTATATCGACTAGGATTTACACAAGCACATTCCTAATCTAACAGAACTGCAACACTTCCCCTTGAGTGTGTAAATACTCAAGTAAATGGCTCATCAGGTTTTCAACGATGAAGTAAGTAAAGTTGATGAAGTCGTCGACACAATGAGCGAATGCGAGTCTCAAATCAACGGAAGAATGTATAAAAAGTAAAACTCACAAAACCTCGCTATGGTAAAACCCAAGGTGGGAGAAAAACCCATAGACTAAGAAGAAAAGTGAGAAGTTGCATTAAGTCAAAACTATACGTCTTTTAGACTCAAGTAGAAAAGCTCACAAGGGTATGATCAGCCTAGGATGGGTACCTCATTAAAACGTAGTTAGGTAGCAAAAACCCAGTGGGAAAAATGCTCCAAATCGTAGGGAAAAAGAGTACATTAAGATCAAGTGAGTATACTTCTGGATACTCCCCTTGAGTTTGACATAACTTCCAAATGAGAACTACAAGCATTGCATATGATAGTTAGGCGTATCAATTCCTAGGACAAGCTTCTGGAAGGTTGACTTTGGCAGTGACGTCATGTAGAGGTCGGCAAGATTGTCTGAGATCAGCTTGCATGACTTCAATCTCTTGATGTTTTGCTGATATAGATGCAGACGTAATATGTCTTGGCGTTGACTTCGTTAATGTATCATGGCTTGGTCAGGTTGATACATGCAGCATAGTCTTCATGGATCGTCGTTGGGACTCAATGATTGATGAAAAATAACAAGTACTTCGAACATGCTCAACAAGAACTTCTAACCATGTCTTACTTATGGTGTAGTGAAGTAAGGTGAGTCTTGGAACGATTCGAAGATTTCGCAACTAAAGTCATATCGTGGACCTCTAAGATATTGCGATATCCCTAACGGTAAAGACACAACCATTCGGGGATTTTGCCTTGTGCAGGTTTGAGGTTTGATAAGTAACCTGCGTCAGCATAACAAACAAGGCAAGCATCATTCCGAGGATCAGGGGTGTTGGATCTGCTCAAGATGCGTTGGGATTTGCCCTCGTAATACCTTTAGGGTACGTCTTTAATACCAATTCAGTGGTTGCGTGTAGGCACGGTGCTGCATCTTTACCAATAGATCAATAGCGAATGAGATGTCCTGTCTATATACAATGAGCTAAGTACAAAGAAGCGCAAAGTTGAACTTAGATATGGAATTTCAGATTCCATAACCTCTTCAAGGGTCTCATTTGCATATAACGTATAGACGATCAAAGGTATACTCAAAGGTGAAAACTTTAGGGTGTAGTTCGACTGGTAGACCAAAATACAGTCATAACAATGCTTCAACTTCAGGTCAATGCATAAACAAGTTTTCCCAAGATCTTTCATCTCAAATTTCATCTTCAGGTGCGAGGCAATTTTCTCAAGCTCTTTTAGAGTCTTAGTGAGGTGCATGTCAACGACATAAAATGTAACTCTAGCAATTTGGAATAAGACTTCATAGTTTAACACGCAAGGGCATAATTCATCCGTGACTGATCAAATAATCACTTACACGGGTATACCATATCCGTCGGATTGTAAGTGAAAGCCTCAAAAAAGTTAAAAGGGTGATCCGTGGTTTGGAACTATTTGAACCAGTCCATGTAATTCTTCGGAAACTTACATGTAAATCTCCGTATCAATATCCCCATGGAGAAAACACTAACCATATTTCATCATGCTACTATCAATCACAGAACGTTTGAGAGAAACCTTGCGCCGTAAGTCGTGCATCATATCACACTATTTCATTCATCTCATAACGTTTCCTTTCCAACTTGTAACACAATAGGGTTACCTTGGGCAATGCAGGAAGTTCAAGTCCAATACACACTTTGGTAAGGAATTTGACCTAGATTGTAATTTCGATTGTCCAATCAGTTCTACGTTGACACTTAATCAACGGAACAAGGTTCGATATCGTCGCTTTTCATTTATGTCGGTAGCTACCATATAAGTGAAAATATCATCAATGGTAATCTCATTTCAATTCCATTTAGCTCATCCAAACTAGTATACTGAACCAAGAACTTTAAGTGTCAGGAGTAATCCAGATTAATCTCATGAGATAGAAATGATTTGAGACAGCGATCAAGTATAGATTCATCATTATGCCGTGTTTTCCTCTTCTAGGGAAGTGAATCCTACAAATCGAGTAATTTGTCATGCTTCAGGCTAAGATAGATTGATTGGCTATCCGCCAGTGTACCGGACCTTCCAATAGGGGCGACTCACCTTCCAGGGATGTTGACTCGACGTTCGTTGACTATGTATATCCTTACATGCATGTTTGCAGCTAATATATGATCTCCACTTTAGCTAGATCAGAGGAATGCGTCTGGAGCAACATTCTGAAAGCTAGAATTCATCGCACTTGCTTATCACACTTGTGCGGTATAGGGATCAAGATGAGACATAGTGGGCAACGTCCAGGCAAATTTGCGTTGTTCTACAGGAACGTTGACGTTCTTATCTCCCCCTAACAGCGGGAAGATTGTCTCATTAAAGTGACAACCTGCAAATGAGCAGTAAAGAGATCGCATGCAAGGGTTCTAAGAGAGCTAATGTGAAGGAGAATCATAATTGACAAAGATTCACATCCTTCTTTGAGGACCCATGTTGGTACGACAAAGATTCACATCCTTCTTTGAGGACCCATATTGGTACGTTGCGACGGCGCAACTTGGCAAATGGAATGCACACCCAAATGCGTAAATACGAAAATCGTCAGGTTCGTACCCAGTAACCAACTGTAACATCATATAGGTTGGATGGCAATGAGCCTTAAGGCGGACCAACATAGTTGCGTACAAAATTGCATAACCCTAGGCAGAAACTGAAAACTTGGTACGTTTACCAAAATTTGGGCGATCATTTAATTTGTGCTTTATGATCACTAGGCGAGGCTATTTGGGGTGAACATGGGAATTTGATGTTCAATTATAAACCCAAAATACATGCAATACTTTATCGAAAAATCGTCGATATAAACTCTCCGACATTATCAAGTCTCCCGGACCTTAAGGGATAAGTAAGGTGGTGAGCCCTTAATCAGCCAGGAGATTTAGCAATGTGTGTGGACAAACATGTGACCAGTTTGTCGATTCATCAACCAAAACCATAAGTATTTATATGGTCCGCATTTTGGTTGGATTAGTCCACATATATTCCCTTGAAGCCACTATGAAAAGAAGGTTGTTTCGTATCTTTGCGAGGAATGATATAGAAAATCAATTTCCTTAATGAGCAGGCTTGACAAAGTGTGCTTGTTAGCATAAGATCCTTACTTCGAGTAAGGAGATGCGTCGTAGTATTATTGTTCGATCTAAGTGTCCCAAAAGTTGTGCCAAAGCAAGTAAACTGCTTAATCACCAGGCTCCAGGTCGGCCACATGTGGTGTATTTCCAGTTAGGAGACAACTCAATGGCCCAAAATCAAAACTTCAGACTCATTTTTGGAGGTGGTGCAAAGATATTTCATTTTATTTTCCCCAGTGGTTTCATTTATGATTATTGTCATCTTGAATATCCTTAAAAACTCAACGACAAGGAGAATTTAAGGTCCTTTAAATGGTGATGCAGTACCATTCATACAACGAGGAGCATGCCAATGCTCTTAATCAGGTTGGATAGACCTGAAGTCGTTGTTAGAGATGTGATTTAGGTGTAAAGTTAATGTGTGTAGTATCGCATTCATCCAGACAACTAACTTCCGCACATTCCTACCTAATGACGTGTTTAATTGAATCGGTCACATGTATTAAGAAACATGATTCAATTAACTCATATTCCAGAACAATATTAATAAGATTATTCATAAGTAAAACATACACCAAACTTGAATCCAAGAACATAGAAAAATGTTCACAAAGTAAATGGTTTACTAAGGGGATTCGGCCAACAAGGCCATCCATGTCAAAATTCTGCTCTTCCAACGGTATTGGTGGAGCAAAATTAGTCTCACATATTGACTACGAGAACGGTACTCCTCAACGACATTGGTAGAGGGACAAACAGGTGCATAACCAATGATCTATTCCATCAAGATGGAGTGGATTCTGTAGGATTGAGGTTTGAGAATATTATCCCTTATTCTTTGAAGTTTTAGGTCTTAGGTACCAAGGATCATGCTTCGGGCATGACGCCACACCTTGGCAAGCCCTGATTCTACCATATGTTGTAAAAAAACAAACTCAAAATTGGATTGTAAGAGAGACAGACCATGAATTGGATTCAATAGGCTTCAACCAAACTGGTTCTATACATTTCTCTCACGTTTATGGTAGTAATCAGATCCAAGAATTTGGTAAACTTCAGCTTTCTACACTGTTGCTTCAGGGGCGAATTAGAAACATGGAAGGACGAGAAAAGTATTCTCTAGTCAAAATTCGATCGGATTTATAAACTTCAAAATTGTACTCATTCATGGACGTAATCATGGTGTGCTTCAAGCAATGTCTTTCATGATTAGATAGTCCGTATAAGCGAGCCAAAGAGCTATGGAATCCTCGATCTAGAGGTATTTCCATTTGCAATGCTTCGAGCATAAGTCTTCAAATGAAGATCATGGATCAGGCTTATTTAGCTCTTCTATGTCATTGTTGGCTACAATGGTTTCTCAGCTTCTTAATAGTCAATTGGAGATTCACGTCTTGTACCCCACATAAAATGGTTTCTATTAGAAACATCCAAATAAGGGAAATTGAACTTGTGACGGTTCGATAATCCATTGCATTGGAGGGAACAAGATTGTGATTAGTGCTTATGGGAATGAATCATCCATACGCATCAAAGTTAGAACATTCTAGTTCTAAGACATGGGTGTATTGTTTTATGAAAACTGCGAGTTTCAAAGGCACTAAATTTGAAACTACATGTTCAATTTAGTTTATGAGCGTTTAGTTCATAAAGGAGAGGTTCTTGCAAGAACACAAAATGCAATATACAACTAAGTGTAGTGGATTTGAGTTTCTTCGGGAACTCAAGTGTTGGAGCTTCGTTACTACAAAAGTATGTCAACGGTTAAAAGTATAAAAATAAATTATTGAATCGTTAATGTCCAAAAGTTATATTCAGGTCAATAATTTTGGATTCATTATCAGATTAATGGACTGCAGGTCGCTTTTAATTAATTCAATAAATCAGGACCAAACGGGGTCGATTGTAGAAGCAAAATAATATTAGAATAATATTATCGGGTCGAAAATAGCATAGCCTAAAGGATAGGGTTGGGTGCCGTGAGCAAAAAGGTGCTAGGAAGTGGGCTGCAGGCCACGGGTCCAAGGGATAATCCCAGCCATGAAAGCTGGTGTTGGGTCAGGGGGGTTAGGCACGGGAACAAGCTCAACAAAATTGCTGGCCTGGTTGTGGTACAGGGAACCCAGCTAAAGGCTGGTTATAGTATAGGGCCGAGGAAAGGAGCCTAATGGCATGGGCTGGTTGAAAAATTGCCTGCCGAGGCTAATACAAGCCCAGCAAGCATGGTAGCTTGTCGACGCCATCCCACGGTGATGCCGTGATGTGATGCCAAAGATTACCCAAAAAAAATTTCGAACCTAGGGTTTAGGAAACCCAAAATTTGCTTCTAATTTATTTTATATACATTGACTCACAAATTCCACATAGCATATATGATTGCGTAATTCATGAAACAAATATATATATTGACAAATATATGAACATATACAATATATATATATATATGTATGTATTGGAAGGAAAATATAAATATAGGGGGTTCATGCATCATAGAGAATGTTTTCATGCTTCAAGGTCGTTTCAAATATCTTACTTTATTTGAAGTGTACCTGATTGACAGAAAACAATAAAAACCTTTTAATTTGTAGAAGATCCATCTTGGAAAGCTAGAATTGCATCTCCAATGCGTTGTATCACGTTCAACATAGAAAAATTAAATTGAATCAATAGCATGTTGATCAATTTAATAAAAAATAAATTAATCATAAAAAGAATGATTAAAACATAATACTCTCCTGATTGAAGATCAAACTCTCTTTAGCGCAGCGTCAAGAGCGTGCTAATAACGTGTTGTAGGCATAATTTACTGAACAATTATGGAGGTCATAGAGAGGGGTGCGGTGGCAATAGAGAGAAAGATAGAGATATGTAATTGTGGATGTGTTCTATTCCACCTAATTGTGCCTTTATTTATAGTAGTAGGGAAGGTTAATTCCTTACCCTTTTAGGATTACAACTCTTAATAGGTAATCCATTTCTAATAGGAATATAAGAGATATTCTTATATCTACTAGGATTTACACAATCGCATTCCTAATCTAATAGAACTGCAACAAGAAAACATTTATAAGCATATAATACCTATTATTAACGATATAAAAGTAAATGATTAATTTTGTATTTAATAATGAATAATTATTAACAGCCCCTTTTCATGTAATAAATATTTATATATTTTTATTCATAGATGAAATGGTTCGGTTTCACGTATGGGTTTGGGACGGATACCCCAATAACCATAACCGAACCCAAAACCGAATAATTTACCCGACGGTTATCCATAACCGTAAAATATCCGAAATTTTATGCCCAAAACCGAACCATTCGGATCGGTTACCTGCAGGGATCAGATTTGACGGGTTGTTTGATATATAATAAATTTATTCAAATCCGTCTAAGCTCCGTCTAAGCACATGGGCGATAGCCCACAACCCATCGACTGACTAGCACCTAACGTATCTTGATTAGGAGCATCTAAAGTTAGAATTCTAGATTGGTCGAGTGGCGGTGTTTTTTCTTTTTCTTTTAACATGGTGTATAGTTTTTCCAGGTTTTGTTTCCCTTTAATTGTTTTCATTCTATGGTTTGAAAGCTTTTGTAATGGTGGTGGCTTTGATGAAGCATGGAATTTACATGTTTAATCATATTAAGTTAATGAATGTGAAATAGAAAGAAAGAAACAATTGAGTTATTTGTAGATCATCTTTACCGAATGTTTGCATTTGTTTATAGTCAGCCTTTTCTATGTGCCCTAAAGTTTACCCTTAAGATAGTTTGACCCAACCAACCAAATACTTGGTTCATTTGAAGACAATAAATTGGAGTTGGTATAGGTCCCTTTTTTCCGATCTAAGATTAATACTCTCAATAATGATGATTGTTCTTCCACCTGAGCCGATCACGACAGGATGCTTGTGGGCCAAATGTATCCTTCTACCCAGCCTCGAGGGTCATGTGTTCAGATGTGATGATGTATCTTTCTACCCAGCCTCGAGGGTCATGGGTTCAGATGTGATGATGCATCAAAGAATGATGTCATCCCAGTTTAGCAGTAAAGTAAATTATGTGCTTGCCCTTTTTGGTATTGCTCCTTCGGCAGTATATTCCTTCCCTCTGCTGTTGTTGTTCCCTTCTTCTTGTTGTTCTCTTGTTGTAGTAGTTGTTATTATTATTATTATTATTATTATTATTATTATTATTATTATTATTATTATTATTATCATCCCAGTTTAGCAGTAAAGTAAATTATGTGCTTGCCCTTTGGTATTGCTCCTTCGGCAGTATATTCCTTCCCTCTGCTGTTGTTGTTCCCTTCTTCTTGTTGTTCTCTTGTTGTAGTAGTTGTTATTATTATTATTATTATTATTATTATTATTATTATTATTATTATTATTATTATTATTATTATTATTATTATTATTATTATTATCATCCCAGTTTAGCAGTAAAGTAAATTATGTGCTTGCCCTTTGGTATTGCTCCTTCGGCAGTATATTCCTTCCCTCTGCTGTTGTTGTTCTCTTGTTGTAGTTGTTGTTGTTATTATTATTATTATCATTATCATTTTTATCATTATCATCATCATCATCATTATCATTGTTGGAGAAGATTGTAGGAGCCAAAAAATGTGTTGGAACTTTAAAAGAAATACGAAAAAAAAACACTTCAAACTCAATAATTTAGAAATACGGAATAACTAATTTATTTTGTATTGAGAGAAGAGAACCAAAAAACTCTGGTTCTACAAGTAGATTGATGATGAGTTTCGTTTTCCTTCTATCTGAACTTTTAAAGTAGTTTCATATAAATCGTGAGATTTTTTCATTATTTATTAATCTTGTCAGTATGAGACTGAAAAAATAATGATATTTCCGAGTCTTTAATCGATAGGTATAAATGAATGAGCATTTCTTTAATCGATAGGTATAATTGAATGAGCATTTAAATTAACATACTGGTGACACGTCATATGATTTGTAAATTTGATCTTAAAATTTGGTTTGCAAATTACTTTTTCTTGAAGGTTAGACATTTGTGTTCATTGCGCAAGACTTGGAAAAATTATGTTTTCAATGTTAAATGCGGTTATGATAGTTATGTTCTCAATGTTAAATGTAGTGGTGATAATTATGGCCTCAACGTTCAAATGTGCCTCAAATTTTTTGGGTAAGCGAATTTATGCGGGAATCCACAGGGCTTGGTGGGTGGGTTGGGGTTGGGGTTGGGGTTGGGTTTGGGTTTGGGGAAGGGGGAGGGGGGAGGGGGAGGGGGAGTGGGGAACGGGATTGCCCGATGTTTTGGCTAATTAAAATAACTAAAATTATAATTGTGAAGATGTCGCATTTGAAAATTACTTCTGATTCCCCTGCGAAGTTATATTTTTCATTGCGCAAATTTTTGCATCTTGAATTTTGCCCAAGTACATAAGGGTTTTAGGTGACGAATTGTATTTCATCGAGTAAACACTTTTTAGTATTAGCGGTTTCATTAAAAAAAAAAAAACAATTGAAATATAAAAAGTAGCTCAACTACTTATCCGCACATGCAAGGTCCTTCATTTTCCCGATGTGGGATTGATAATCCCAACACGCCTCCTTACGTGTAGCGAATTTTCAAGTCTAGCACGTGTACATCACAAATCAGGTGACGTAGAGCACAAGACAACATGCTCTGTTACCATGAAGAAACTTGAGGTTCTACCATATAACCAATTAGTAATATAAGGAATAGTCCAATTACTTATAAACATATGCAAAATCCTACTTTTCTAAAATTGATACTCCCTGCTATGATAAGAACGTGGTTGTTGTATCCTAGGAAACAAGTGTCATTGGGAAAACACTTTTCTGTATTAGTCGTTCTATCGTAAAACCAATTGACAATATGAGGACTAGAATCCTTCATTTTTTCGATGTGGGATTGATACTCTAATACACCCCTTCACGTGTGGCGAATTTTCAAGTTTAACATGTGGACAACACAAATCAAGTGTGAAGTTTAATCAAACTTCACACTATTATTTTCATTTGGTGATAAGTTTTATAAAATTTGCCCATCCTCTTAATACACATGGTGTGCAGTTTGTGATTTTTTACGAAGTTTTATGATCTTTAAACATCATTTCATCACATTTTGGGAAATGATGTCCCAATTTGTCTCTTCATTGTCTTAAATTGTGTAATTAACCCTTTATTATGTTCATGAAAGTACAGCGGTGAACTGACATTATGTAAATTCTCAATCCAAGTAAGTCCTCAATTTCATATATTTTAAAAAAAAATTTATACTTTTGTTCACATTAATCAATATTATATTGCAGTTTGAAATCTATGATATACATTTATTTACTTTCAAACCTAAATTCTACATCTATTATATCAAATTTAAAAATAAAAAAAAACTAATGAAAACAATTTGAAAATTTTGAGTTTTAACGATAAGGACAAAATAAAAGGTAAAGTGAATAGTACAAGGATTGACTTTTTAGTGTTAAAATGTGATTTTTCGTTAAAATGAACAGTATCGGGAGCTTTTCGTTAAAATTCTCATTTAAAAACCCCTCCAAGCTTAGACATATATTTATTTAGCTCTCTGTATTAAGAATTTATCGGTGTTCTTCTACTCATTTAAAAAAAAAAATTAATATCTTCATGTACTTTGTTTGGATACTTTGAAAGTATGAAAACTACAAGAAATATTTAAGTCTGTGACATCAGGCAATTTAGCATGGTTACTTCTTGTTCTCTTCAAGGTGAGACAATGTTTATCTTTGTAAATATATGTATCTTAGCAAAAACCACAAATGATACTGCAGATCTTCTTTTTTTTTCCTCTAATTTTTTTTTATTTTTTTTTAAATTTTTTTACAAATGCTTCTCAACAATTGAGCCCTTTTTGTCAGTATTCATATTTCAGGTGTTGAGCTTCCACAAATTTCAGGGCGTTCAAACTTTATACACTCGAATGAAATGGTAATTAAATTTCTTAAAATTATAGTTTATTACTAAAAAAAATGGACTTATTTTCTCAGCATGATAATCTATATGTATGTTTACACATTATCCAACTTGCTTCTACAAAATCAAAATACTTATATCCACCTACAAAATTCTGTTGAAGAAGAGAGATTTTTAAACTGCAGTTTTTCTTTAATTATTCACAAATGTATGTACAAGTTAACGAAAAAGCATGTATGCTTTTTTGATGAATTTGATTCGAATTGGTAAATTTTGGTAACAAAAAAACCTATGATAAATTAAAACACTGTCATTAAATAAGATTATATGCTCAGTGTACCTATATATAGTTCTATTTGAACTAACTTTTTTTTTAATTTAAATTTTATTTCTCTGCATAGTCTAGAAAAATTATGCTTTCCTAATTATTTCACACAATTTTGTTTGGTTTTAAAAGTTTTGCTATAATTTTCTCTGATGAAAGGACATTTTATGACAAAAACCAGGATCAATTTGTTTGCAGCTTGAAGATTTCTACTTTCACCAAGTTTATCTCCAACTCCAGGTATTTTCTCCCATTGACGAACTTAAAATCAACTGCACTTCTATACTTTGGTTATCATTAGGTAAAATAGGCTGACCATATGCATATTTCATCATAGTCTAACAACAATCACAACAAAATTAGCAATACATACGGTCATAAATAGATTTCTATGTGTATATAAATGCTACTCCATACCTACAGCATCGCGTGGGCATCGCTGCTAGTTTTCAACTATATGAGAATTGTTTCTCCACCTCGGCCGATCAAGACAGGATACTAGTGGGCCAAATGTAGTTCTCCAGCCAGCCTCGAGGGTAATGTGTTGAGACGTGATGATGCATCAAAGCATGATGTCATCCGAGTTTTATCATATTGAGTTAATGAATGTGAAATAGAAATAAATAAATAATTGAGTTATTTGTCTATCATCTTTTACCAATGCTTACAATGGTTTGTCCATCTGAACATGCTGGGAAAAGTTCAATCCGTCTCATTGGTGGACAAAATATTTCCAAGTGACTAGTATTCAAGTGGGTACTTCGCATGTCATAAAATAAGTGTAGTGATACAGAAAAAATAAATCATTTCCTCCACTTGGTTTGCCTATTTTATGGGAGTGAGACACTTTTTCTATGAGACAATTGAGTAAACAACACGGTTTGGTATACCAAGTATTATAATACAAGTGGTTGGATACTTGGAAACAATATATATCTAATCATTTTATTATGACATTTGGTGTGTTGGACCGTGTTCCCGATATATTGAAAAAAAAAATTCCACTAAGTGTAATAATGAAAGTGGTTAGACACATAAACAATTTACTTCTCTCAAATTATGTTATGACACTTGTTGTATTGGGTCGCTTCCCTATTATATTGAAAATTTCTCCATCATGAGAGCGTGACCTTTATTTCTTTTTTTTTTTACTCAAGGGACATTTCAGACCTTTCCTTTTGATCAACATCCCTGCTCATGAGATTATATAAATGGGGTGTGGTATCCACACACCCCTTTTTACTTCTCACACATCATTTGTTAATTTATGTCCGTTGATCTTTTTCAATTCATCTGATCCAATGGCCGAAAATTAGAAGGGTGTGAGAAGTAAAAAATGGTGTGTGAGAAATAAAAAAGGGTGTGTGGATATCACACCCCTATATAAATATGCATTACCTCTTATAGAAATGCACCAGAGAAAAATCGAGAGAGAGAGAGAGAGAGAGAGGATTAATCAAGTTCAGTGTAGCGATGGCCAACAACGTTTTTGGCAACCCCATCACCGAGGAAACTTTGAAGGTGATGCCGGAGTATCAAATAAAAAGATTAGACAAGGCACGAGTGGCATTGAGCATGAAAGATGTCGACGAGAAGAGCACCAACGCTCGAACATATGTGGAGCAACTGAGGGAGAGGTATGGCCCGCGAATCTCCACACGCTGCCTTGTTTACAATGCAACTGGGGACATGATAACATTTCATGCTAGCAAAGATTGGTATGGGCACATTGAAGGGGCAGCACCATACCCAACAGTGATTTCAAATGGTCAGTGGGGTGCGTTTCTGCACGTCCAAACGACTACACCATTACCATTGGCTGGATCCAATGCGGCTGTTGTGTATCGAGGCCTGAATAACGCCGGTAGCGAATGCTACTGGTTGTTGTCTTGGGACAACCCATTTAACAGGGCAGGGAACAAGGTGAGTATTAATGACTTCTTTTCTAATGATTTAAAAAATGACCATTAACAGTCATATCACATAATATACAAAATATTGTCTAAAAATAATCTCTCTGGCATCATTCTTTTTTATACAATAGCAATATATATATTATGTACAGTAACAATTAAGGGAAGCTAAACACATTGATATCTCTTAAATACTTGCAATATGTACGTAAGTGCAGGTCTATACAGAGGTTCGCAAAGCTGGCGCCTTTGATGCTGCTTGGGACGATATCTGTTCTGCCTTGGAGAGTTCTACTGGGACCACAGTGGGCATATCGAATGGATGCGTGTCAAGGATGACAATTGGCACCGACACTTCCCCAATTGTTGAAGCAATACTCACTTTAGAACATGCCGAAGAACCAAAACCCACTACGGGACATGCCTAAGTTTGTTAGATAATGCTTAGGTACACACTAGTGAGTATTTATATACTCACTTTTCAGATTTGGTCTAATAATAAGGCAACACATGTTTTATTGTTTTTAAAACAAGAAACATGTGTCATCTTTTAATTGGACTAAACAAAAAAATGAGTATCTGTAGTCCTTACTAGTGAGTACCTACCTAAGTATTTTCCCAGTTTGTTTGTGCGTATGTAATGCTTTATTTTCTCATATGTGTGGGGGGCCTTTCAATTAACCTGGGATGCATAATAAAATGGTGTCAGCCAAATACTATCCCATGTTAATGCTATTACAATAATAGGCCTGTAGTTTGAATTTGAATCTTATGCATGATACTAAGCTTAATATTGTAATATTTTAGAATAACGGAATGGATTCCGAGTCTCTATATTTACCATCTTTTTAGTTACGTACATTTAGACAAATTTTGATCATTTGGTTAATCTAACGTAATTTAATCAATCCACATCAGATTTAGTTTGAGATCGCCTTCGCACCATATCACCATGTGCCTCACTGACACTGTTCTAAAAATCTCCGCCTAGGCACTAGGTGGCTGGTCACCGCCCCAATTAATGCCTAAGAGTTTGAAAATAAAGAAATGGCGCCTAGACCAGTTAAGGTGCCCACCTAGACCGCCTAGGCACTTGCCTAGGTTACAACTCACTTAGACAGAAAATAGATAACTTTCAATTTGCATTTAATTTTTTTCAATAAATTGTAAAAGACTTGTTGAATACTTAAATGAGCACACACTATATGCTTGTTCCCCATGTTTTCATTATATTCCAATACTTTATAATACTTATGTCATTCTATTTTATAGTTTATGATAAAATTATATATATTTTAAGTATAAACAGACACTTATTTACACAAAATATAATGAATTTACTTAAATCCGCTTAAGCGCCCGCCTAACCGCCTAGGCGCTAGGTCCCAACCCGCCGCCCGACTAACGCCTAGCGTCTTTTAGAACCTTGCTCGCTGCCATTCTCCCCACCCTTCTCTCTTGCCGTCTTCTCCCCTCTTCTGTAAAGTCACGAAAAAAAATAACTTCACATGGATGCTGTGTGGTTTCTTATGATTTTTTTTTTGGGCACCGTGTGGATTCGTTTGATGGATGGCTGAATGGATGACTAATATCAGTTAATCCTACTAATTGTGTCTTTCTCTGGAGTCCAATAGAAGAACAAGACTGATTTGAAAAAAACCGAAGAACAAAGGCACCTATTTTCTTATTTTATTATATCTATGTACGAAGAACGCCCATTTTCGTTTCTCCATATATGTCTCATGCCAAGGGCAAATTGAATATTAATTTTTGGAAAATTGAAATTCTCAATACAGTACAATTGTGAAAAGCAATTGAAGTTTTCGATCAATTCAGCATTGTGCGGTGGAACAGAAGTTGGGAAGACAGCGAGAAAGTACACTCCTAGACATATATAGATTAGTGCTAAGGTGTAAATGTGTGTTATGTTATAGGGTAATTGCCTATTTAGTCTATGAATTATCACTTGAGTGAAAATTAGATCCCTAAACTATTTTTTCAGAAAAATCAGTATTTGAATTATAAAATATGCCAATTACATCCCTAATATTAGATTTGAAGCTACTATATTCAATTTTCCGTCAATTCAAGTCACATTACTTCCATGTGATACACATTGGAGAGTAGATTAGTAATTTTTTATTAAGAAATAGTGCATGGAGTTAACTTTGAAGGGTAAATTAGAGTTAGATTCACAACCTATATGAAATGTTAAGGGTTTATAGGCGAGAAATTAAAGGTCAGTATTACATTTTAAAGCGTGTCAAGTGACTTAAGTTGACGAAAAATTGGATAAAATAGCTTTCAATATAATAGTAGAGATGAAATTAACAATTTTTAATGAATTTAGAGACTTATTTTACCAAAAAATAATTCAGGAATCTAATTTTCACTGAGGTGATAGTTCAGGGCTAAATCAACACTTCACCCTATGTTATAATATGACTTGACTCATATAGTTCATTTTATTAGGGGGAAATTGACAGAAATGGGCTATTTTCTTAAGGGAAATTTTATTTGGACTCATGTCTCTTCTTTCTACACCAAATTTACTATCTAGACTACCCTAACAAACCTAATTCAAATTGTAAAATCTTAACACCCATTTATAAAATAAAATCTCTAATTGAACAGTTTTGTTTTCAAAGAAATTCATGATGACCAGAAAGAAGGGTTAAGATCCTCTCCGGATCTTATCAGCCCAGATCCCTGCGGATCAACCAGAAAGCAGCAGCCCCGCTGCAAACTACGTCGTCGCTTCGTTCCCCATCTTCCCAGCTGCTGGAGATCCATCTGTTTGACATGAATCTGGGCTTGGGCATCGACTTGGCTCGATGGATCTCAATTCGGCACGGTTTCTGGAGAAGCAGGGGGACATCGACTTGGCTCAATGGGCATCGACTGGACGACGGCCTTCGTCGGAGAAACAGTCGGGCATCTCCGAGAGACGTCGTCGACCCTGTTCTGCAGTGTGGTGGCAAAGGGCTGTTGCTTTTTGTTGATTCCTGGCCGCCCAATCTTCATTTGGACGGTCGGGATCGGTTGATCCTCAGGATCGGGACGGTTAAGATCCGGAGAGGACCTTAACCCCAGAAAGAAATGTGAGTTGTTCGGGTTCCTGGCAGTCAGGGTTTTGTAATGCTAATTGTTTCAATCCTTAATAACTTCTGTAAAACTAAACAAAAATCCTCTTGTTGTGCAGAGTGCAGAGTGGTAGAAACATTGAAAGATTATGCCATTAAAGCGCACGTGAATACGGTGGATCATTTGGGTTTTTTTTTTGTTTTTTTTTTTTTTTTTGTCAATAGGAATTCCATTAACAAAGCAACATGAGGAAGAAAATACAAAGAGACTCCTTAAGGGAGAAGATAAGCACAGCTCTGTATTGCCAACGATGCAGCCGCATGAGTTGTTTTGTTTGCAGACCTAGGAATCTAATTCCAATGAAGAGAAGAGAACAAGAAAGCATGTCTCCCTACTTCTTCCACTATTAGAATGATTTTCCACAGACCTTTCAAATTTCTTTTTTGAATTATTTCCATAGCATTTTCGAAATAAGTAATGCTAGAAAGATTTAATTTGTACACTCAATTTTGTAAACTAAATGACATAAAAGTTGGTGATTGGATTATTACTAAATTATTAATAAACGTGCTCATTTTTTATTGGTGACACCGCATTTAGTTTGCTAATTTAGTCTCCTTAGCATTATTCTTTCGAAAAGAACAACTCCACTGTTAATGTAAGTTGTCATTGTTTGTTTGATCAATTGTTTTCTAAAAAATTTGAAGCACTTCTAATCCTGGAATTAATTATCTGGGATTAGCCAGAATGAACGTAGGAGTGATGTAGGGTTTAATTATAGAGATCAAATCTTCTGCACCCAAAATGGGTGTGGCCTCTCTGTGGCCCCAATGAGTGTCTGACACCTATTCAATATTTTAACTTTTCTTAATTTTGTTTTCATGAATTTAATAGGTGTCAAACACTCATTGGGGCCACAGAGAGGCCACACCCATTTTGGGTGCAGAAGATTTGGTCTCTTAATTATAGTGTGTGAATTTACGGATAAATTTTAGTTTTATTATTAATTTTATCTTGTACTTGATAATAATTATGCAATAGAATAAAAAAACAATTAACATTTGAAATTTAAGCTTGATGTAGAAAAAGTTACATGGATTTAAATAAAATTTATTTTTCCTTAATTTTTAGGATCAAATAGAATTTTGAGATTTGCACATAACATACGCATATTCAAGTACGATAGACATAGAATTGTTTTAAAAACTTAAAATAACCAAATTGACCTTCCACATATAAATGGGTTATTGCGAAGTCCTCTCTCGCAACCTCTGTTCGACGAACCTTAACCCCTAAGAGCAACTCCAGCCATGGAGCCCTCCCCCTGGCAATCCACTATTTAATCCACCCTATTGAACAGTAACTGCCTTAAATGAATAGTAACTATCATTAATGAGCAGTAATTGACATTTACATCTCCACCCTTGGAACCCTCCCCCTGGCAATAAGCAATTAAAATAATAATTTTTTTTGTTTGTTTAAATAATAAAAAATTGCAACCGGTCCCCCTCCATCTCTCTCTCTCCCTCTCTCTCTCTCTGACACAAAAAAACATAAAAAATTGTAAAACCCTCGGGCCACAGGCCCGTCGACTCCCCACCCCCCCTTCGCTCAGGCTCCCACCGTCGCTCGGCCTCCACACGGCTGGAGCTGCACCCACCGGCCCGAGGGCCCTTTCTCCTCCCCTGTGGCCCGAGCAACCAGCATGGCTGGAACTGCTCTAACGGCGCGAGAGTAAGAGGAATGAGAAGAAGTTAAACTGGAATCGCTCTTCAACCCCTCTCACCCACCTCTCTTTCGCTACTCAATCTCTACATCTATCACAATTCTCAAACAAAGAAACAAGAAGTTCAACTAAAGCAAATTAAGAAACAAATGGCTTCCATCTTCAGGAAAAGCTGAAAAGTGTGGATTGAGGTTTTAATAATCTTGACGAGATCTGGGGCATGAACAATCAAATCAAATTCTTCTCCCTCTATGCCATTTTGAATTGGACCTGAACAAATTCACGAAGCCAAGTTCTTAACATGAGAAGTACAGACACTAACAACAGGCATGACCAACAGAAAGCTGGTAATATGCGTATATGAATTTGGCAGTACAGGAAAAACGGCTTTTGATTTAGTGCTCGTAAAGTGAACCTGCAACCATAGAAGAGACATTTGGATTGACACAGTGATTTGGGAGTACTTGGAATTTTTCTGGGTTTTTGTTCTCTTTTCCCCAATCTTTGTTGTGCTTGGACTTTGAGGTTTCAGAAGTGTCGGGAGTTACCAAGTCCTGGCTGCGGGGGAGATGAGGCTGGGGAAGGAGGTATCGGGAGAAATGGGGCTGGGTTAGTGGTGGGATTGAAGGGGATGCGAAATCGCAGAGCATCGGGGATGCGAGGTCAGCAGAAGGGGCGGTGGGACTGGGATCGATGACGGAGAAGGAAAAATTGGTAGCGACGGAGAAGAAGAAATCTTGTTTTCTGTGAACAAGTTAAAAATACGCACTATATACATTGGATGCACATTAAATGAACACGACATGTACATGATATGCTCACAGATGTGAGCTCAACCCAAAAATCCAGATCTCACAGCTGTTTCTTTGAAATCAGAAAAACGACGCAATGAGCTGTGAGTTTTTACAATTTATATGTGAGTATTTTCGTTATTTTACTTTTGTACATGGTGTGCATGACCGATTTACCCTATTTTGGTCCCAAGATTAACAAAATGACCCATTTATGTAAATTTCCCTAATAATTGGGTTCGAATTTGTGTTTGGTGAGAATCAAATCTATGACATTTAGTTACAAGTGACGAGGAATAGTACTAAAGTGTAGTAATAAGCGGCTCCGAAATATGTAGTTAGATTCTAAGGAAAACTAATGAAAATAACTTGAAAACTTTGAGTTTTAACCAAAAACTACGTAATAACTTTATTTAATGGTTAGGACAAAGCCCAATACTAAATCAGTCTAATTAAAATTGCCCAAATATTGAGTTACAATTTTATCCCTAACATCAAGCTTTTGTCCGTTAATCTCTCTTCATTATGGATCTCTCTCATATTCTCTCCCCCATATTTTCCTGACATTCAAAACCTTCCATTTTTCTTTCTAGTCTCGCATAGCAACTCCATTTCTATCACTATGTAAAAACCATAGCTTCGACCCCAAACCTAATTTTGAGCCATCTCCATCTCTGTGAAAATCGGAAATGATCTCTTACAAGTAAAACGGTATGATTTTGTCACTCTCTCTCCCCCTCCCTCCCAAAATTTCTCTCTCTCTCTCTCTCTCTCTCTTCTCTGTAAAGATGAGCAAGGGATTTGCAATTTCACCGACATCGGCTAAAAAACCAAAGGTGAATTTTTGCCCTTCCCACCTCATTCATCTAATTATTAACCTTTCAATTTGATGAAGAAGAAAAGAAGAATTCAATGTACTGTTTTTCAATTTTTCTTCTTCAGTGGAGTTCATCGTTTGTTTCTCCAGAAAATAAATTTGAGATTTGTTAGCTTTTTGTTCTGTTTTTTTTCAGATACAATGTTTTTTTTTTTCCAAATACAGTTTTACCAACATTTTTTTTCCATAAACAGTGTTATTTTGTTTCCAGAAACAATGTTATAATTTGGTTTTTTTTCTTCAAATACAGTTGTTGATGCACAAAACCGGAAGGGGTCTTGGAGCAACATAAATCCGACCGTGAATCTACAAGAAAGTAAAGAACACAAGATGTATCGTGGTTCACCCCAATGTTTGGGCTACGTCCACACTGATGTTGATATTGTTTCACTCTGAATGGTGAATATACAAGAAGGTTAGAGGCAGTGTGCTCTCTAGCCTATTTTCTGTGTTTACCCTCTCTTAGATGTTTTCTCTCTTCCCATGGCCTAAACCTTGACCTCCCTAATGAGGAGAGTGAGGAGTCATTTTATAGAATAAGGAATCCTCACTTATTACATATTTGCCCCTTCATTTATTACATAATTACATTTGAGTCCCCCGAGTATTTATACGAGGTCTAAATACGGAGACCCTAAATATGGTACAAACAACAGTGTTTGTTTGTACACAAACAAAACAAACATTGTATCAGATTATTTTTCCTGAAACAGTGTTATGTTTTGATTTTTCCAAAAACAGTTTTATGTTTTGGTTCTTTTTTTCAGAGACAGTGTTAGTGTTTTCCAGAAACAGTGTTATTTTTTTGTTTTTCCAAAAACAATTTTATATTTTGTTTTTCCAGAGACAGTGTTAGGTTTTTTTTCCAGAAACAGTGTTGGTTTTTCGCCGGTTTGTTCCGACGATGGTTCTGATTTTTTTTTCCATAAACAGTTTTAGTTTTCCAAAACAGTGTTAGTTTTTACACATTGTATCTGATTTTTTTCCAGAAACAGTGTTAGTTTTTTGTTTCCAGAAACAGTGTTATGTTTTGATTTTTTCAAAAACAGTGTTATGTTTTTCCAAAAGCAGTTTTATGTTTTCGTTTTTTTTTTGTTTTTTCAGATACAGTGTTAGTTTTTTTTTTCCAGAAACAATGTTAGTTTTTCTTTGATTTGTTTCGACGATGGTTCTGGTGCATTTTTTGACACACCCCGACCGATATCAAGGCATGCTGGCCGTCAAATGGGAGTGATGTAGCCATGTGCACAGTGCGGAAGCAATAAGGATAAGAGTTACACGATTAATTAAAAACCAAGTTACTAGAGTGCACTAATAAACAGGGAGTGATAGGAGTTAGTTACAACAGTAAACACTCCTAATCAAAGCATAAAGTTTAGGTGCAGTCCAGTAGGACAAGTACTAGTTATACAATACTAGGAATGTCCTACTATTATTTAGATAAGTCAGAACTGCCGACGTCCTCGAACCACCAACAACAACTTACTTAAAACCTGGAGGGGCGCAAAACAGAAAACGTGAGTGGGCAAAAACAAATGTTTTACAAAATCATTTCATTTATCAACATAACTAACCCCTCGCTGTAAAACATGTATAATTTTTCCAGCATATACATAATATATATAAAATCATATCAATTCAGTTCATGCTTCACATAATCATATTCATATGTATATATGCCATGCTAAGATATAACGGAGTAAACAATTCAGGTAAGGATAATTTCATAGGAATATGATATGTTAGCCGGAACTCATGTGGTAGTCTGTACGGCTGAATTCATAGCTCAAAAGTCAATCTAGCCGGAGTCACTACAATGACCTATACGACAATATATTGCACATAAGTCGGAATCCCTAAAAAGGGTCTGTACGACAAGATTGGGTGTGATATAATTATACTCAATTCTACTCTCTCATAATAGCCGGGCGATAAATCGCTAGTCACCTACGAGTCAGAACCATAGATAAGGTCTGTACGACAAGACTGTGCACTTAAGTTGGATCCAATATGAGCATATAGTGCGGGAGGTGACGTAAATAAACAGGCATGTACTCCACATCTCTAGCTAAATTACAATCACCCTAGGTGCAGTTTTATGAGCTCAACATTATTCAATCACATATCATATCATCGATGATTCACATAACCTAACATAACTTACCTGAACTTACCTGTGCCACCACAGCACCACACACACACACATATATATATATATATATATATATATATATGCAACCATGAATGCATATTCAGAATATAAAAGCATTTGGCATATTATTTCAAAGCATACTTTCCTTAAAAATGCATTTCTGGGAAATATATCAAGTATATAAATATATATTGAAAACAAAAGCCCATTCACTGGTATGTCGAAGGGTCGTAGCCCCCGAGTCGCCCGTGGATACACTCGTCCTCGGGAAGTCTCACCTATATGCGAATTAACTATAAAAACGTTATTTTAAAGTACATAGACAAAACTAGCTAATAACTTCTCATACAAAACTCAATTTTGGTATTTGAATATACCAACGTGACCTACACAACCTCACGAACATCGTGATATTTTTAGAAAAATTTTCCTATGGCTCACACGCCCTCAAGCGCCGGAGAGGGCACGGCCTCACACGCCCAACACGCGCATCATCTTCAACCTCCAAACGCTGGAATAGTGTCGCCGGCGCCGGATTTTGGGCAGACCTGCAACTGCCTTTTTCTCACTCGTTTTTTGCATCATTTTTCACGCAATTTATACCAAAATGAAGCTCTTAACTTGTAGAACATGATCATACTAATTTAAAGCTTTAAAAGTCACGAGATCTCACCAGAGAATTCCAAGAAAATCGACCAAACTTCGTCCACACCATCCCAACGTCCAAAACCTTCAAACGAAGCACTCCGAGCTTCCTTGGGACCTCACTAAGCTCGCAGTGAGCTTGGATTGTCCTAAAACATAACCATTTAAACGTTCGTGAATAGTGCTCAACTCGGAGCTTGAATTTTCAACGTGATATCGAACGAGTTCTTACCTGAAATGAGTACCTTTGAACTCGTATGATCCTCACGAACACAATGGTACTAATTTTGGCCACGATCCATGAAGTTTCAAGGGTCTTGGGTGCTTGTCCATACCATTTCGAATGAGAGAGAGTGAAACCAAGAGAGATGAGAGAGAGCACGGGAGAGTGAGAGAGAGAGAAATGTATGGATGTGTGTGGTCCAAAAATGCACACCAATCACAATTCTTTAATCTTTTAGTTCTAATTGGGTCCAATTAGTTAGGAATAAAACTAATCGATCCAATTTCTTAACCCAAAATACAAACACACATCCAACGCTCAAGGGTAAATCCGTCTTTTCACCACTACGATAATTAATTCTCAGGACGGGCTGTGACAGTTTTGCACTTCTTTTTCTCTAGTTTGTTCACATGAAGGTTCTAGTACGTTTTCCACATCTTTTTCACCGGTTTGTTCTGACGGAGGTTCTCGTACGTTTTGCACCGCTTTTTCGCCAGTTTGTTTCAACTGATTTTCTGCCATTGAACTTCTTTGAACTTGTTTCGCCGGCTTTGTTCCGATGAATGCTTCATTTTTCAACTTTGATTTGGTGGTTTTTGAAATGGGGGAATTCGATTTGATAGGAAGACAGGAAGTTATTATGGCAGTTTCGTGCTGGTTTGAGGTTGATGAAGAGTCAGGACAATATCGAATCATTTAGGGGTATTTACGGTAGTGTAGATTTGTAGTGTGTTGGGCTTGTAAGTTTGGACCGTGGACAATAGTTTTAGATGGTTTTTTTTATTAAACTTTGAGCCCTTTTGGTTAAATAACATTTTGGAATGGTTTTTGATTAAATATTTGTTGGTCCAAACTCTTTTCATTAAAGCTCCCTAGATTTTAAGGGCATGTTTACTTAACAAAAATGAAATAAACAAGGAATGGGAGAACTTAGAAATAAGAAAAGTAAGAAAAAGGAATCGATACCAAATTAGGTTGCCCATTGTGTGGCTTAGCCGAACTTCCCCTCCCCTTAGTGTAAAAATATAGATGTACTAAAAAAAGAAAAGGGAATCGGATTAGCTAGGGAAAATTTGGAAAAAAAAACCAAAATTTGGATCTCATATAAAATTATAGTCACCCTTTTAAGTTTATGATAATTATAACCAAAACTTAATATGAAAGTACTAATATATCTTTACAACGAGGTTTTCTAGAAAAACCAAGATCCTTTGGGCGCTCAAATTAATCTCTCTCTCCGCATAGTTGGCCATTACGACGCTCGCCCTTTTGTAGAAGAAGATGTAGTCAATCCCTTCTCAATGAGTTTTGCTGTTATTTCTTTTGAAATCAATTGAATTCGAATAGAGTTTTCTTATTTGGTGAATCTGGTTGCCTAAAGTCGTTGACTTGCTGGGGATTTGGACCTGGATTTTAGAGATTTTAAGATCTGTGTTTCGCTATCAAATCGAAGTAAATCAAGACAACATATCGGAATCCCACTTCGAAAATTCCATGGGTTTTTACTGTGTAGTTTCAAATTTTAATTATATCTCTATTTGCTCGAGCAATTATGACTACATCCTTGCATATACTTAAAAGGGGTATATTGTGGCTTTGATTTTACTTGATATTGTGCTAAATTTGCTGCTTCATGTTCAAAATTTTCAGTAGAGTGATATAATTAGTGGGTTAGATGATTTATTGTTAGACTAGAGGAAAATTGATAGAGAACAAATCTACACCATGGTCTTGATGCGATTTTATTGGGCTTCAGTTATAATTAGTTAGACCACCTATTGTTATTATTATCCATTAGCCACATTACATAGGTAATAGCATTAGGCCCGTCTACACCTCATACACTACTATCTTTGAATGTATTTAAACTCATTTTCTTATGTAAAGATAACTATGAATGAAGATATGAATTTAGTTTCATTTCCTTTCCACATTTACTTTCTTGCAATTTCCCTTTTATCATGATCCTATCATTTGGTACCAGAGCCAGAGATCCACTGTGGATATGTGGTTTGCCTCCGTCGATCCCACACTTCCAGCACCGTGGAGAAGTGTGATGGATGAGTCCGATCGTCTGGTGCTCTATTGGAATCCAGAAACCAATGTTTCTCAGTATGAACATCCAAATCCGGCTCCGCCTCCACCACCTCATCCTCCTCCCGATCACTACCAGATTCCATACGAGTATAAGCCCACATTTCCCTACTCCAGTTGTACCTATCGACCTCCAGATTACCCAGCCTCTTATATGCCTGAGCTTTTTGTAGCTCCTACATATACCAGTCCAATTTTCCTCCCGCACACCACGCCACCTTCCGTTACGTATTCTTACTCCATCGACATCCCTCAAATCCCTAATTCCTATGCCACAAACCCAAATTTTCATGATCCCCGTATTTACTTTCCATCGTCGTCATTCGAACAAGATTTGTGGGTTTCCAATTTCAACGCTGTCATAGATTTTCGCCACACATCTAAGAAAACCGTTGCTTAAATCGATGCGAGCACAACAAAATCTTGCAGTGGTTTCCCTCGTGAGGGTGAAGAGGAAGCCTCCGTTTGGGAGCCCTTGCCGACGATGATACCGGAATCGCTTGATTTCGTCGTTAGCTCCTACTCCACCAAGGGTGTCGGCAAAGTCCAATACCATGGTGGATGACATCAGAATCAAAGCTCGCAAGCAAGAGGAATTTCAGTTTTGCATGGCTGAATTCCGGAAGACGATGACAGCACTCAATAACCAACAAGCTGCCTTACAGGAAGCTCCTATGAAGGAACTTCGGCTGCTTCGATTGGCTAGGATCCCTCCAAATTCGACCATGAACATTCCAGATCCGGACTTACTGGGGACGACAAAGTCCACACCCACCGTTTGGAGTTCACAACGGGAGCGCTCGCGCCTGTTCTTCACCGTGAAGGACTGGGCAAGCAAGTTACGAGTGTTACGGAATCCGCGTCTTCTCTGGGTGTTTGCCAAGACACGATGCAAACCACCATGACCACGGTACCACCGCCGTTCTCCTCCCCGCTGTCACTGACCACCACTTCGCACTTTGAATCAGTAGCGATTGCTCCTCGCTCATAGCGCTTTCCTGAACCTTCGTCGGAATTTGGTTCTTCACCCATAATGCCTCTGTCCATGAGCTCTCTTCAACCCCCGCCACGTCTTCCGTCACAAATTCGATCATCTCCACCATCGAAGCTCCAAGACCATCACGTTGCACCGTTACTTTCGTCTTCACCCTTGTTGACAGCAATGGCGACTCTGCCTGTCAATCCACACTCAACTGTTTCAGCTGTAGCCATAATTCCGTTTCCAAATTTCGAATAAGCTAGTGTGGATATTCTTCCCAAAAACTCAGGAGCCAACGTTGCAGGCCTCTTGCAACCGGAAGACCAGGATGATATCGTCAACAGTGAGTGGTATGGAGATCACAGAAGCTTCAAATTGCAGATTATACACCTAAATAAGCAACCATTAACTCATATAAAAAACAGTGGACCTGAGGTATTCCCTTATTTGAGTCATAGTTCAGCAAATTCGAGGGCCATACTCCATTCACTTTTGAATGCTAAATATAGTGCATTCTTGAATGATAAATATGGGTGGGTTATTTTGTATCTTGTTGGCAAATTCGTGAAGATGGAATTGACTGCAGCAGAACTTTTTGATGAAATGTCAAAGAGACAAAGTGATGGCAATATAGATACCATCTTCAATTTCATGTCTCAAATATATTACCTGCAATGGCTTATTCCTTGTTGTGCTAGCAGTGCTTGTGCCAAGTACTTGACTATATGTGAGCCACTACTTTGTTGCAATTTTGCATCTCAACCAAAGAGGAGCAATGTGGATACCTTGACTGTTGGTCTACATCTTTCTTTCTCTCTCCTTTTAACTATTCTACTTGAATTTCAGCTTGTATGGGATCCGGGGCATGCATTTTGCAAATTAAGCTATGTAGTTGTTGCATTAGTTTTCTCCTTCTGTTCCAAGTGGATGAGGTTAGACCATGATGAGTTTGAGGTATTTGTACTGTCAGGCGAACAAGGGTTTTCCTTTAGTTTTGAAATATCCCTTGTTGAGTTCTTAGATGATGCTAATGCATATGTGGTGACAAGATCATTGACAAGTTTTGGGTTACCTATTTTAGTAGCTACAGAACTTGACAAGGAAAAATATTCTTGTTATTTTCAGAAGTTTCTTTCTATGGCTCTTTCTCTAGCAGTGGGTACAAAGCCATTGGATGGTCTTTTCACTATAAATTCGAACCCATTCAAAATGGAGACATTTGAGAACATGTTGGTAACTTGGGTACCACAACCTATTGCTCGATTTTTACTAGATGGCATGCATTACCATGGTGTGCTGAACATGGCATTTCTATTGGCTTCACAAAGGCTTTTGCAAGTTATAGAGGTTATTTCTAAGTACATGAGTCCTTCTGTAGCTTCCTATATTGCTTATGCAAATCAAATCCATGTGGTTCTTGCCTTCTATATTCACACCATTGGTATAATAATTGATTTTGGCAAGCATTTTGATGGTGATGAGTATGTATCATGGTGCCACTTCAATGCTACATGCAACGTCGACCTTATGGCAGCCTTGTTTGTGGCTCATACGACTCATATTCATGTAATGAAGAGGTTCTTGCCTTGTCCTACTACTCCATGGCTCCTGCTCAGGTTCTACCTCCAATACCCATACTTGTTAATTGTTTGGTTTTACACTTTCATAAGCTGGAATCAGATCATATCTCTTTGGGGCGGAGAAATCAAGTTGCTGCAACATATATTAATTGCATGCAAAATTGGTTGACTGAATATTTTGTTTACTGCCACATGGTTCATGTCATTGATCACATGGAGTGAAGTGTTGAGCAGAAATTTTATTGTAGCTGATCTTTTTCGTCATCATGCCAAAGTGAGAGTTACCTTGGCAAATATGAGAGCCATGCTAGAATTTGGAAGATGGTTCCCTCTAGTGTACAAGGAAATTATTACTAATGGCTGGAAATTGTATTATGTTCGACATAAATGTGACCATAACACTCTTCTGATTTCTCTAGCTGTGGTGAACATTGTTCATATTCTAAATGGCGAGGGAATGCATATTACTTTCATGGGGAGGATACCAGGGATCAACAGAGACAGAGTGGATGAGAACTACTTATCTGTTTCATTTCTTCACCTTTCCAAATAGCGAGTCTGTAATATAGTTTTTCATGGATGATATTTTATGTACGGCTTGGATCAGACCTGATTTGCTGCATTACTTGAAGAACTATCAAGTTGTTCAAGTGAGAAATGTGTCAAATGGAAGTTGTAAACGTGGTTCAGATGTCAATGGATTCCATAAGTCATCCATGGAATTCCTCAATTGGTGGGAGATTTCTTTTTTGCTACCAGTTGGGCCGTTGTTGCTTACACTACCTGTCACCAAAAGGCTACGACAATCTTTTCTTTTGCCTGATGTTGTGCAATTCTGGTGCACCTTCCTTCCTATCTTCCATTGTTTGTTTCAGAAAATCATTTGGACATACATTTTTATTCTTCTGGGGTACTAGACTACAATGGGGTATTGTTCATCATGGTGAAACTGCAGCAATCCATTGTGGAGTTGTTCTTTCATGTCACAACGGGACCTTTCTTCTTATTTCAGATCACTACATGCATGGTCCAAACTTACACTATATTGCTCTAGGGCTGGGCACGGGCCGGGCCGGGCCCAATTTTGAAGGGACCGGACCGGACCCGGGTTTAAAAGAAATGGGCCGGGGCGGGGCGGGTCCAACAAATTCTAATACAGGAACCGGACCTAACCCGGTCCGTTTGAAACGGGCCGGTTCGAGCCAGGTAGACGGGTCCCTTTTTTTTTTTTTTTTCTCTTCTCTTCTTCTTTAGCTCTCTCGTTCCGAGAGATGTCGGAAAGAAGAGAGCAGTCATGCACTGCACATCAAATCGAACAACAACAGATCCAAATTATAACAATCGAATCGAACAACAGATTTGAAAATTACATGCACTGCACATCAAATCGAAAATTTGTGATAGATTAACAAATCCAAATTATAACAATCGGATCGAACAAGATTCCAAAATTACATGCACTGCACATCAATTCTTACATACATATACATATACTCACACACACAATCGATTCAAATTCAATTTAATTCAACAACTCAGTCGATTCAAATTCAATTCAATAAAAGATTTGAAATTGGAAAATAACAGAGGTCCAGGGTTCAAGAACCCAACAAAATCCCTAAATCTAGAAAACCCTAATTTAATTTTCAATCCTAAATCCCTAAAATGTAATACCTTAAAACTGAAGAGGACAATAAGCAAAGTTGTGCGCTGCAAATATGGGTCTGAGTCAGACGGAGGAGATGATTGGGAACGTTCCCGACCACCTCACGCTCCGCCACCTCCGACGCGAGATTGGCGTATCGCTTGAAATCAATGGGACCCGGTTCCGGCGTCGGACTCGGCCTCACTCATGCTCCGCCGCGATCGGGTCGATAAGGAGTCTTCGGAGGTGACATGCGTCAGCACCGACAGCGTGAGGGTCACCGGTGGGGTTGAATTCGAGGTGTACAAGAACAATGACATGGTTCTTCTGTGTGGGTCTCTGGAGCGGATGGAGGATGTTTGGCTCAATGGAAATGCAGGGGGATTAGAGAACGATTCGAGAACGGGGTGGAGTTAGGAAGAGAGATCGAGCTCTGAGACGTGAAATGAGAGGAGTCGGGACTCGGGATTCAGGAAGAGAGATCGAGAAGACTAGGTCTAGGATACTCTGTGTGTGTGTGTTTATTGGATACGGTTCGGGGCGGGGGCCGTGTATTTAGAAAACTGGACCCGCCCCGCCTCTATGTTTACTTGGATCCGCCCCGCCCCGCCCCGTTTTGTATGTTAGATAATATGGACTGGCCCCATACCCGCCCCTACCCGCGGGCCCAGGGCCCGTTTGCCCACTCCTATATTGCTCCATCTGGAAATTTTTGGCACTACCATACAGAAGCTAATATTTGACATGTTTATGGCACATGGTTTGAAAAATTGGCTGCTTTCTTCCCTAAACTGCTCCATTCTTCTTTCACAGTTTGAGAGGCTTGAGGACAAGCCTCATGTTAACGGGGGATGGATTGATGTGGCTATAAGCTATTGGGCTTCAGTTAGGACTAGTTAGACCATCTATTGTTATTACTATCTACTAGGCCCATTACATAGGTAATACCATTAGCCCGTCGACACCTCAAACCCTACTATCCTTGAATGTATTTTAAACTTCTTTTCTTGTAAAGAGGACTATGAATGAATATATGAATTTACTTTGATTTCTTTTCCATTTCTACATTTACCTTCTTGCAATTTCCCTTTTATCATGTCTAATCCTATCAGGTATATAGGCATGATTGCTTTTGCGCCACCCGCATTGCCTTCATGTTCAATTAAAAGAAAGTATCGATAATTATTGCATGGCATTTACCTTTATTTATGGATTTGGTTTCTTATTTAGATAAGACTAGAAATTTGTACCCACGCGATGCTGCGGGATTAAAAACCATATGAGATATTTTATAGCTTCAATTTTCATAAATAATGTTGAGTGAAAACAGAGAATTATGAATGTCAATGCAATAGGCCAATGGTGTTCCTATATGTTTGCAAATTTTAAATTTAGGCTTAAACTGAATCTTTAAAGATAGATGAGTTTTTATTTAGAAATAATGAGTTGTAAGGGCCAAAATCTACAGCACCCTTAAAATTATTAAGAGACTAATGTTAGATCAAAGTAATTGTAGAATTTGTCAGAAAAAATAAAGCAAAATTAGAAATTGTTTAAGCAATTTTTTTGGTCAAACAACTATTTGAACAAAATTAATTATTCTTGAATTTTGAAACTACACACATATGGGATTCCTGCTAATTAAGAAGGGGTACGTATGTGTTTGTGATTATATATATAGCTAATACACACACAGACACAACATACACACATACATACTTCTGCACTAGTTCTTCAAACGTCTTGCCGGTTTCCTTGATCCATCTGGAGTATTGGCGTGATGCGGGACTTTGACTACCCCTGGCGATCTCCAACGAGTCGTTCCTGAATTTGTGAGCTTCTTTTGCCAGCTCTTCCATATTGGTCACTTGATCATCCAGTTTACCACTGAGTTCATTGACATGCTTTTTAATCTGTTTAAGTAATCCATTCGCACATGAAAGTTTTTCACGAACTGGATTGCATGGTTGGCAGCGTTTTCAATGTAACCG
>NC_041797.1:13195448-13277948 GCF_002114115.1 Malus domestica | reverse complement strand
ATTAAACTATTTGAACGAAAATTATATCTAATGAGTTCATGAATAAGGTTGTGACTGTTGAATTAACGAGAAAAGGTGCAGCAACGCCACTTAGTACTACCGTCTAGTGATATCCCTCTTCACTTGTAAGTGAGAGACCTTAGGTTTGACTTTAAGTAAAGACGACTTTGAATCACATGAGATCTTTAAGCGATTTATACACATAAAACAAATCGACGGTTCGTCATGAGAATCCTACTTGTTACCAAGACTATTGATTGGTTTAATACATATAGATGACTAAACGACAATATCAACGAATTTTCGCAATGACAATATCAACAAACTTTCTTACTCTAGAATCCGCCTCAATGTCAATATCAACCATTGATATGAAACCAAAACATTGTTCACGTGAAGGAAAATTGAAGATTGTGAAAGATTAATTCAGCTTTACCGGCGATTCGTGGCCGGCCTCGTTTTGCTTATGTAAAATGGGTCAATTGAGGGAGATTTTCAAAGTTTGATGCACTGGTTTTTTTCAGTTTTAGCCTCGTAAACGGGTCATTGAGGGAGATTCTCAAAGTGTGATACACGAAGTGAGCTTTTTCCATGTGGTTTGGACTTGTCTTCTTTCTTCTTGTTTAGCTGTTTCGGCCTTGTGGTCCTCTGTATCTCTGCCCTTTGTGGCCCGTGATTTTTCAGATCATCAAATCAAGCAGCCCATGTGGGCTAATTCAAAATGAATTAAATTAAACTATTTGAATGAAAATTATATCTAATGAGTTCATGAATGATGCAGTGAATAAGGAGTTTATTCAATGGGGCTTTTGGTATTTTGGTGTTCATCCATTCCGTCAATTATTAATTTGAGATTCATGTATCTTAGGTTGTGATGTAATGTTTTGTAGTAATTTTGATGCATTGTAAGTTATGTTTTAAATTAAGTGGCTAGGTGGAACAATTGTCATTTAATATGTTTCGGTGGCTTAGGGAGTTGTATTTGCATTGATGAAGATGTTTTGGCACACTAGTATATTAGGGAGGGAGTTTGATATGCTAAAGGACAATTTGGAATTATAATTTTATGGTAATGAAGAATTGAGCATTGCTCTTCTATCATTTTTCTGTCAAGCCTTGTGTGTTTTTTGATATCTCCTCTATCTCTTTGTCGTTCTGCATTAATGAATAAGGTTGTTGAATTAACGGGAAAAGGTGTAACGACGCCACCCACTTAGTACTACGGTCTAGTATTATTCCTCTTCACTTGTAAGTGAGAGGTCTTAAGTTTGACTCTCAGCAAAGATGACTTTGAATCACATGAGATCTTTAAGCGATTTATACACATAAAACAAATCGACGGTTCGTCATGAGAATGCTACTTATTTCCAAGACTATTGATTGGTTTAATACATATAGATGACTAAACGATAATAACTTCTCAATGACAATATCAACAAACTTTCTTTCTCTACAATCCGTCTTAATGTCAATATCAACCGTTGATGTGAAACTAAAACGTTGTTCACGTGATAGAGATTCTGTGAATGAGAAGAAAAATTCAAGATTGTGGAAGATTATTTCAGCTTTACTGGCGATTCGCTGCCGGCCTCGTTTTGCTTATGTAAAATGGGTCAATTGAGGGAGATTTTTAAAGTTTGATGCACTGGTATGGGCTTCATAAAAAAAAGGGGTCTCGGCATACCATCAAGTTCTTGTGAGATATATCATCACTTGCTTCCAAAACAGGATGGGATTGCTTCCAGCCACACATTCCTTCCAAAGCTAGCTGCATCATGAGAGCGTGACCGTTTTTTCTTTTTATTTTCTCTAGGGACATTTCAGACTTTTCCTTTTGGTCGACATCCCTGCTCTGCTCATGGGATTATAAATAGGGAACTTTAACGAAAAGCACCCGGTACTGTTCACTTTAACGAAAAACCACATTTTTACACTAAAAAGTCAATCCTGGTACTATTCACTTTACCCTTTATTTTGTCCTTATCATTAAAACTCAAAGTTTTCAAGCCTTTTTCATTAGTTTTCCTTTATAAATATGGATTACCTCTGATAGAAATGCTTTAGAGGAAAATCAAGAGAGACAGAGAGACAGAGAGAGAATTAATCAAGTTCAGTGTAAAGATGACGTATAACGTTTTTGGCAACCCCATCACAGATGAAACTTTGAAGGGGATGCCAGAGTATGCCGACAAGCAAATAGAAAGATTAGACAGGGCACACGTGGCGTTGAATATGAAAAATGCCGTGGAGAAGGACTTCAACGCTAGAACATATGTGGAGAAACTGAAGGAACAGTATGGCGACGGAGTCTCCACACTCTGCCTTGTTTACAATGCAACTGGGGACACCATAAGCTATGCTAATAAGAAAGATTGGTATGGGCACATCGGGAACGCACCATACCCACCACTGATTGCAAATGGTCAGTGGGGTGCGTTTCTGCACGTCAAAACTGCAGGAGCGTCTTCTGGATCAACGGCTGCTGTTGTGTACCAAGGACTAAATCATGTTAGCAACGAATGCGACTGGATGTTGTCTTGGAGCAACCCATGGGACAGGACTAGCTCGGACAACAAGGTGAGTATTAATAACTCTTTTTTGACATATTAACGATATTATATTATTTACACTAACGACTAAAGAAAATTAAACACATTTGACATCTCTTAAATACTTGCGATATTCACGTAAGTGCAGGTCTATACAGATATTCAATTCGCTGATAACTTTGAAACTCAATGGATCTTAATCTATGGTTTCTTGGCGAGAGGTCAAGCGTACATGAAGAAGACATGGCATGGATGCGTGTCAATCATGTCAACTGGCAGTGACAGTTCCCCAATTGTTGAAGCAATACTCACTTTAGAAAATGCCTAAGTTTGTTTGTGCATTTGTAATACTTTATTTTCTCATATGTGCGGGGCCTTTCAATTAACCTGGGATGCATAATAAAATGGTGTCAACCAAATATTATCCAATGTTCTATTACAATAATAGGCCTATAGTTTGAATTTGAATCTTATGGATGATACTAAGCTTAATATTGTAATATTTCAGAATAACGGAATGAATTCTCAATCTTTATATTTACAATATGTGTATTAACGTGCATTTAGACAAATTTTGATCATTTACTAAGGTAATTTAATCCATCCACATCAGATTTAGTTTGAGATTGCTTTCGTACGATATTACCCTGTCTCGCTGCCATTCTCCCCACCTTCTCTCTTACCGTCTTCTCCCCTCTTTGGTAAAGTCGCGAAAAAAAAGATGTGATATCCACACACCCCATTTTATTTCTTACACACCTTTTAAATTTTCGGTCGTCGGATTGGATGGATTGAAGAAGATCAACGAATATAAATTATCAAGAAATGTGTGAGAAGTAAAATGGGATGTGTGGATAGCACACTTTGCCTTGTTTACAATGCAAATGGGGTGTGTGGATAACACATCTTTTAAATTTACCGTTAAGTAATGATGTGGCAAGACTATGTAGCATGTATTTGATGACGTGGCATGTATGGCTATCAAATTTATTATGTGAATAAAAATAGAGTGATGTTATTCACATCCCAATGTCTTATCTTTCCACCCACCTTTTAATGAAAGTTTTAATTACAAATTTGTCCATTTACAAAAAGATTGATAAGAACATTAATTATCTTGTTTTGCTTAATTTAAAAAAAGTTGGGCATGAGAGATGATTTGTCTAGCTTAAACCCTAACTCATATTTTCATCTCCTTTCATTCAGAGAAAGTACAAAAATAGCAATGGACTTAGAAGATGACTTTTTCATTGAACAGGTGGAAGATGACGCTTCTACGAAAGAGGTAGAAGAATATGTTTCCATTGAAAAGGTAGAAGAATAATTTGTGTGTAGGCCATTTGAATTTGTCCATCGTATTTTTAAATTTTTCGTTGTCGTATTCTTTTGAATTTAGATATCATTGTCGTTTCCATTTGAATTTGCAGATCTTAGTGGTTTTCATTTACATATTATTTGTTATATTTTTTAAGAGACAATTTTATAATTTCATATGTATGTATATATTAAAGGTTATTTTGGAAATAATAGTAGGTAGGGAAATAACATTTTAATTTTTTAACTTTTTAAGATGGGTGAGATTATAATGTGGGTGAGAAAATAAGACAATGAGAGTAGGTTTAGTAGCTCTCATTTTAAATTGAATGCTGATAAATCCACCCGGTTGTCTTATTTCTCCACCCATCTTTCAATAATTTTTTTAATGTCAATTTTAACCTCCTGTAAAATGACATATAAGGACAAAACAAAAAACTAGTTGCTTCCAGTGATCTGCAAGCACATCCTAAATTAACACCCAAATTAACAATTCATGGACTCACAAAAAAGCTACATTCTTGTTCGGATTTTATCATTCTACGTTGCTTTTGGGTGTCTCAATCACTCCCTCAAAATTCTCAAAAATGTTGAAGACACAGGTACTACTGTGGGGAACCATATGATCAGAGGCCACGCTCTGAGCGAAACTTCGTAGAAGTCGGTTGAATTGTATAAATGGCTGGTGGGTTTGGAGGCGGAGGCTGATGGGTTTTCCTATTTGTATGTTTTAGTGCTCGAATCTTTTATTAATAATTCAACAATTATTAAAAAAATATTAATTTTTATTTAACAATGTATACTTTTTGTCTCCATTTTCTCAAGGCTCTCACCGTCTCCCTCACTTACTCTATCTACTCTAACTTGTAGAGAAACAATGGCAGCCATGGTTATTATGGCTACTCTTCTCTTAATTAACAAGCTTCTTTTTGGCTCTTATTCACATCTCTTCAAATCCAGATACCGAACCTCTCTTATTGACCTGGCATTCGTGTCGTGTTTTCTGTGTTCGTGTCGTTTTCGTGTCATACCCGATATCTTAACGGGCAGTGGCGGATCCAGGAAATGATGTTTGTGGGGTCATAGCGCGCGCAGCGCGAAATTTTTTTTTAGCCTCGTTTGGTACTTCGGACTGTACTGACTATTTCAGTCGGATAAGATAAATAGTCGTCGGATAGTACTAACTCCATTAGTCGGGCGTTTGGTGCAGTGTCGAATTAATCTGTGCATGGAACAATAATAAATTTTTTTAATAATTTTTAACAAAATAATTGGTGTTAAAATGAAAAAACTCACAATATAAACAAATCATCAATATAATCAAAATAAATATGAATTGAATTTCAATTAAATTAAATATATTCTACATATACAAAATATTCAAAATAAATACTCACAATATAAACAAACCATCAACATAATCAAAATAAATATGAATTGGATTTCAATATAAACAAACCAATAAAAACTCACAATATAAACAAACCATCAATAAAAACTCACAATAAAAACTCACAAAATAAATATGAATTGAATTTCAATTAATTAAATATATTCTACATATACAAAATATTCAAAATAAATACTCACAAGTCACAATATAAACAAAGGGAGGAGATGGAGTTAGAGCCGCCAGCAGGGGAGCAGCAAGGGAGGAGATGGAGTTGAGGGTTTGGGGGCAGCAGCAGCAAGGGAGGAGATAGAGCTGCTTCTTCTTCCTCTTCCTGCCCAGTTTTCGTTCAGGGCTTTTGTCGAACAGTTGGCGTGCCTCCGACCCCGACGACCCCAGCTCCAAGAGGTCGCATATGGGAGCTTCAAGGTTGTTTCCATGGTTTCCAAGGGGTCGTGCGACCCCGACGACCCCACTGTGGATCCGCCACTGTTAACGGGTCGTGTCGTGTAACACCCGTTAAAATAAACGGGTAAAATGACCCGACCCGAAATCGACCCGATAATATTAACAGGTAATATGACCCGACCCGTTACCCGTTAAGGAAAATATATGTTAAACCAATAAATAATCAAATGAAAAACATAATACTAAATAAGTATATACATTTCATATTATCACATCCAAAACATAAAAACGCAATTTTGTTTTAAGTATATTTTCGCTTACCTAAAGTCTTTAATACTTTTTTAATTAATGTATAAGTGTAAAAAAATATATAAACACTCGTAATGACAAGTTTTTTTCAACGATCCGATCCAACCGTCAAACTTATTTGTACACATTCCAAGATTGCAAACGTAAAAAATTGTAAAAAAACAAACATTCAAATATTACGTAACGGAACAAAAGTTATCAACGGTTATAAACGAAAAATCACAATTTAACGGTTATTTTAGCTCCGATTTTGATGATTTTTTTACAGATACACTCCTCGACCCTATAAGAATGTAATGAATAAATTTGATCTTTAATTTAAAGTATTTACACTAGTAGATACCACAAAAACTTATTTTATACTTAATAGAAGTATAATATTAACTTTAAGTGTTTGTTTAATCTATTGTTTTGACGCAATATGCATTCTACGAAACGTTTTTCAACGATCCAACCGTCAAACTTATTTGTACTCATTCCGAGATTGCATACATAAAAAATCGTAAAAAAAAACATTCAAAGATTACGTAACGGAACAAAAGTTTTCGACGGTTATAAACGAAAAATCACAATTTAACGGTTATTTTAGCTCCGATTTTGATGATTTTTTACAGATACACTCCTCAACCCTATAAGAATGTAATGAATAAATTTGATCTTTAATTTAAAGTATTTACATTAGTAGATACCACAAAAACTTATTTTATACTTAATAGAAGTATAATATTAACTCTAAGTGTTTGTTTAATCCACTGTTCTAAAAATCCCCGCCTAGCGCCGCCTAGGCGCTAGGCCCCAGCCCACCGCCCCGATTAATGCCTAGGCCCCAGCCCACCGCCTAGACCACCTAGGCACCCGCCTTGCCCGCCTAGGCATCCGCCTAGCCCGCCTAGGCACCCGCCTAGACCCGCCTAGGTTGCAACTCACTTAGACAGAAAATACATAACTTTCATTTTGCATTTTGTTTTTTTCTAATAAATTGTAAGAGACTTGTTGCATACTTGAATAAACAAACATTATATCCTTATTTCACATGTTTTCATTGTGTTCCAATACTTCATGATATATATGCATTCTATTTTGTAGTTTATGATGAAATTATATATATTTCAAGTAGAAGCAGACACTAATTTATCTGAAATATGATAGATTTACTTAAATCCGCCTAGGCTCCCGCCTAGGCCCCGCCTAGCCGCCTAGGCGCTAGGCCCCAGCCCGCCGCCCGACTAGCGCCTAGTGACTTTTAGAACCTTGGTTTAATCTACTGTTTTGACGCAATATGCATTCTACGAAACTTTTTTCAACGATCCAACCGTCAAACTTATTTGTACACATTCCGAGATCGCATACATAAAAAATCGTAAAAAACAAACATTCAGAGATTACGTAACGGAACAAAAGTTTTCGACGGTTATAAACGAAAAATCACAATTTAACGGTTATTTAAGCTCTGATTTTGATGATTTTGTACAGATACACTCCTCGACCCTATAAGAATGTAACGAATAAATTTGATCTTTAATTTAAAGTATTTACACTAGTAGATACCACAAAAACTTATTTTATACTTAATAGAAGAAGTATATATATTAACTCTAAGTGTTTGTTTAATCTACTGTTTTGACGCAATATGCATTCTACGAAACGTTTTTCAACGATCCAACCGTCAAACTTATTTGTACACATTCCGAGATCGCATACATAAAAAATCGTAAAAAACAAACATTCAGAGATTACGTAACGGAACAAAAGTTTTCGACGGTTATAAACGAAAAATCACAATTTTAACGGTTATTTAAGCTCTGATTTTGATGATTTTTTACAGATACACTCCTCGACCCTATAAGAATGTAATGAATAAATTTGATCTTTAATTTAAAGTATTTACACTAGTAGATACCACAAAACTTATTTTATACTTAATAGAAGTATAATATTAACTCTAAGTGTTTGTTTAATCTACTGTTTTGACGCAATATGCATTCTACGAAACGTTTTTCAACGATCCAACCGTCAAACTTATTTGTACACATTCCGAGATCGCATACATAAAAAATCGTAAAAAACAAACATTCAGAGATTACGTAACGGAACAAAAGTTTTCGACGGTTATAAACGAAAAATCACAATTTAACGGTTATTTAAGCTCCGATTTTGATGATTTTTTACAGATACACTCCTCGACCCTATAAGAATGTAATGAATAAATTTGATCTTTAATTTAAAGTATTTACACTAGTAGATACCACAAAAACTTATTTTATACTTAATAGAAGTATAATATTAACTCTAAGTGTTTGTTTAATCTACTGTTTTGACGCAATATGCATTCTACGAAACTTTTTTCAACGATCCAACCGTCAAACTTATTTGTACACATTCCGAGATCGCATACATAAAAAATCGTAAAAAAACAAACATTCAGAGATTACGTAACGGAACAAAAGTTTTCGACGGTTATAAACGAAAAATCACAATTTAACGGTTATTTAAGCTTCGATTTTGATGATTTTTTACAGATACACTCCTCGACCCTATAAGAATGTAATGAATAAATTTGATCTTTAATTTAAAGTATTTACACTAGTAGATACCACAAAAACTTATTTTATACTTAATAGAAGTATAATATTAACTCTAAGTGTTTGTTTAATCTACTGTTTTGACGCAATATGCATTCTACGAAACTTTTTTCAACGATCCAACCGTCAAACTTATTTGTACACATTCCGAGATCGCATACATAAAAAATCGTAAAAAACAAACATTCAGAGATTACGTAACGGAACAAAAGTTTTCGACGGTTATAAACGAAAAATCACAATTTAACGGTTATTTAAGCTCCGATTTTGATGATTTTTTACAGATACACTCCTCGACCCTATAAGAATGTAATGAATAAATTTGATCTTTAATTTAAAGTATTTACACTAGTAGATACCACAAAAACTTATTTTATACTTAATAGAAGTATAATATTAACTCTAAGTGTTTGTTTAATCTACTGTTTTGACGCAATATGCATTCTACGAAACTTTTTTCAACGATCCAACCGTTAAACTTATTTGTACACATTTTGAGATCGCATACATAAAAAATCGTAAAAAACAAACATTCAGAGATTACGTAACGGAACAAACGTTTTCGACGGTTATAAACGAAAAATCATAATTTAACGGTTATTTTAGCTCCGATTTTGATGATTTTTTACAGATACACTCCTCGACCCTATAAGAATGTAATGAATAAATCTGATCTTTAATTTAAAGTATTTACACTAATGGATACCAAAATTGTTTTTTTATACTTAATAGAAGTATAATATTAACTTTAAGTGTTTGTTTAATCTACTATTTTGACGCAATATGCATTCTACGAAACTTTTTTTAACAATCCAACCGTCAAACTTATTTGTACACATTCCAAGATTTCATACGTAAAAAATCGTAAAAAACAAACATACAGAGATTACGTAACGGAACAAAAGTTATCAACGGTTATAAACAAAAAAATCACAATTTAACGGTTATTTTAGCTCCGATTTTGATGATTTTTTACAGATACACTCCTCGACCCTATATGAATGTAATGAATAAATTTGATCTTTAATTTAAAGTATGTACACTAGTGGATACCACAAAAACTTATTTTATACTTAATAGAAGTATAATATTAACTCTAAGTGTTTGTTTAATCTACCGTTTTGATGCAATATGCATTCTACGAAACTTTTTTCAACGATCCAACCGTCAAACTTATTTGTACACATTCCGAGATTGAAAACGTAAAAAATTGTAAAAAACAAACATTCAGAGATTACGTAACGGAACAAAAGTTTTCGACGGTTATAAACGAAAAATCACAATTTAACAGTTATTTTAGCTCTGATTTTGATGATTTTGTACATATACACTCCTCGACCCTATAAGAATGTAATGAATAAATTTGATCTTTAATTTAAAGTATTTACATTTTTTATATATGAGTGATTGTATATATATTTTTTTACATTTTTTACACTTTTACAATAATTATTATTAATTTTGCCCTCAAATAAAAAACATTATTCATGAGGGTTTGAAGGATTTTAAAAATCTAAACAATAATATAAGTGTAACAATTATCTATTCGTGAAGGAATAATGATAAATCACGAGTGTTTATATATTCTTTCACATTTTTCATACTTGTATGTATGTCTTCTTAGTTCTTGCATATACAAATACTATACTAGTATATTTTAATTTTGGACAAGAATATGTTATGTAAAATTTATCCTAGTAATGATAATAAGGAACTTTCATAATAAAAATAAATAATGACTAAAACTTTTTTTTATTTTTTTATAATTTATATAGAACAATAATACAAAACTATATATTTAGTATAGAATATATTGTATATATTAATATGACTATTGTATTTTATAATAAATCTTTTAGTAATTAAACTTTAAAATTATTAAAATAATTTTTTTCTTAACGGGTCGAAACGGGTTACCCACGTGTTACCCGCGTGTATACCTGTTAAGAACCCGTTATTAACGGGTTCTTAACGGGTCACCCGATAGTGACCCGATAAGTTATCGTGTTGACCCGAAACCCGTTATTTTCGTGTCGTTTTCGTGTCGTGTCACCGTGTCGTGTCAAAAACTGCCAGGTCTACATTCAACCAAGTCTCTCGACTCATCCTCGAGAACTGTTAAACAAGAGTCCAATAGAGTATAGAACTATTTGTTCTCTGTTATTATCAAATCACTGTTGATACGTAATATCGTATACTTCAGATATAAATGGGAACCTCTATTCCAATAGGACTCTTTGTAATCTTAACACATGTAACTATTTATATGGCAGCAAGCATGAATGAAATTAAACGTTTCCTGCAATATTATTTCTGATAGAAAAGTTATATTTTCATATCTTGAGTTAATAAGATTACAACCTTTAGTATTTATACATTTACATCACCACACAGATGATTGACAGCTCACTTATAACAAATCCTAACTGTCCAAACAATATTAACAAAAGACTCTAACAGACTATAGAAACATTTACAAACTAATACTTCTATGTCCTATCTTTTACACTATGGTCCTTAATATCCCCCTTCAAACCGATCTGAGGGAACCGAAGAGAGAGTATGGTTCTGAGAAGCAAAAATCTGGGCTTGGGCAAGGACTTTGTAATATATCTGCAACTTGGTCTTGAGAACCATGGAAGAAAATGCCGATAATATCGGCGAAATATTGCCGATATTATCGGTTTTTCGCGCAATGGATATTTAAATAGGTATCCGAATGGTTTTCGTCAAAATATCGCGATATTTTTTTAACGGTGCAATCGGAGAAGAACGCCGGAGATGGTGTGCCGATTTCGTCCCAAAAACCTTGCAAAAACACGATTTTGAACTTAAATTTCACATAAAAGGTTCAAATTTCACGCAATGCAAGATGCAATCAAAATATGTCGGTCGGTCAGAATTGAATTTCAATGGAATCTCACCTGAAAACTTGTTATCTTCGAGTAGAAGACGAACCAGAGAGTCACGAACAGTTTGACAGAGAAGTGGAGAGATCACCGGAGAAATTGTTCGAAATCTGTCAACAACCTCCTTGCTCAGCGGCGCACCGCCACAGACGAGAAGCCGAAGCGAGCTGAGATCGTACTTCTGAGCCAACTCCGACTTCGCCAGAGCCACGATCAACGGTGGCGACACCGGCATTTACGATATTTTTTGCCTCTCCACGGCCCTCAGCATAGCTTCGAATTCGAACCACGGCCCTCAGCAGAGAAGAGAGATGAGGGAGATATGAGAGAGAGAGCCGAGAGGGAGACAGAAGAAAAAGAAAAGAAAACAGAAAGAAGAAGAAAAGAAGAAGGGAGTCACGGGGGAACAGAGAGAGAAAAGAGAAGAGTGGAGGGGGGGCTGCCACATGGCCACTTCAGAAAGAAAGGGATCCAATGTTTTGGATCCTGATTAGGTAGTCAAAGAGGACCAATTTGATATATTAAAATGTTTAGGGGATAATTACACAAATATATCTTTATAAATGGGGGTGGGTGTTCATATTGCCCTAAAAAACTCCAAGTAATTACAACATCGTATTAGAATTGTAATTGATCCTTGTTAGATTTGGTTTAGAAATTCTATGTAATTTAGTGATTGTTTCATATTAGGTTTAGATTTGAATTTTTTACTCCATTCAGATTTTAAAGGATTATAATAGATTTAAAAATTTATGAATTTTGATGAAGTTTAATAATTTTTAAAACTTTTATGTAAAATTTTAAGTGAATTCCCTCAAATTTTCAGGGAGCGATTTGAGAATGTTTAAAATATTATGTGAAATATTTCTAATTTTTTCGAGTTTCCCAACTTTTTAAAAATCTCTTCGAATCAATTTCTAAATGAATACATTTGGAATGTATGAATTTCTTAAAAATCATGATCGAATACCCCTTAAACTTTAAAGAATCACTTAAAATCCTGATTAAATGCCCTTAGATTTTTAAGGAGAATTAAAATGTTTATAAGCCCCAATTGGATGTACCGCTTAATTTAACTAATTGACACAACACAACAAAACCAGTTAAGATTACAAATTAACACAAAAGACGACTTGATGCGATGTCATATCTAAAAAACTTGCCGCAATAAGCCCCAATTGGTGTGTTTAAACTTCTTTCATTAATTACTACATATTTTCTACACTCACAATGTTTGTCAGCTCGTTATATAATCAACTTGATAATGTTAAATCCATCATGCAATGCATTTCCTTCCAATTTTTTTGTGATAAACTAATAGATAATTGACTAAATAAACATCCTGCAAAGTTTCAATAAAAATTTCCAAGTTTTTCTTACAATTTCCGTGGTTTCTATGTAATTTTTATCGATATCGATATTATCCCGATATTTCCATCGATATTTCCGTGTTTTCGGACTACCGATATTTCCGATATTACCGATATTTAATACCTTGTTGAGAATAGATGAAATGAACGGAAATAGCACATTAAAAGCACTTCCTTCCGAATATAGTGATAATTTATTTCAACATGCTTAGTCCTAGCATGGAATATAGGATTTTTAGCTAAAGACAAACCAGAAATATTATCACACCACAGTTTGGGAGAACAGGGAAAAACCAAGTGAACATCAACCAAAAGCTTGCACAACCAGGTAATTTCAGCTGCCGTATTGGCTAAAGATCTGTACTCATCTTCAGTGGATGACCGAGCCACTATGGTTTGTTTCTTTGCACTCCAGCTAAGGAGAGAATTGCCCAGAAAGATGCAATATCCACCAGTTGATCTTCTGTCTAAAGTACAGCCAGCCCAATCGGCATCGAAGAATGCATTAAGACTGAGAGATGTGGCACATTTGGAAAACCATAACCCCAAATCAATAGAGCCCTTAAGGTATTTCAGAATTCATTTGACAGCTTGAAGATGAGATTTTCTAGGACTGTGCATATATTGACAGACAAGATTAACCGCAAAAGACAGATCAGGACGTGTCCAGGTTAAGTAATGCAAACCACCCACAAGAGACCTATAGTCTTCGGGATTAGATAACAGAGGAGAAGTGTGATCCAATGTGGAAATGCTCAAAGGTGTGCAACAAGGCTTCGCTCTATCCAGTTTAGCTTTCTTGAGTAATTCCAGTATATACTTTGTTTGAGAAAGCAGAATGCCAAAGGATGACCTTTTTACTTCGATGCCAAGAAAGAAGTGTAATGGACCAAGGTCTTTGATAGGGAATAAGGCATTGAGTTGAGCAATAGTGTCCTTACATGCCTGAGAAGATGGTCCTGTAACCAGGATGTCATCTACATAGACCAAAACAAACACCAAGGTAGGAGCTTTTTTAACAAACAAAGAATGATCATTCTGAGAACCAACGAAACCCATAGAAGAAAGTGCACTTTGCAGCTTTTCATACCAAGCTCGGGGAGCTTGTTTTAAACCATAAAGGGACTTATGAAGATGACAAACATGTGTAGGCCGAGTAGGATCTTGAAAACCAGTTGGTTGTTGCATGAAAACATTTTCAGACAGAGAGCCATGAAGAAAAGCATTGCTGACATCTAATTGGTTAAGAAACCAATCATATTGGACGGCTAAAGTAAGAAGAAGCCGAATTGTAACAGGCTTGGCAACAGGACTGAATGTATTAGTATAATATAAGCCTATTTGCTGATGAAAACCCTTAGCAACCAGCCGAGCTTTATACCGATCTATAATGCCATCAGCTTTCCTTTTGATCCGAAAGACCCATTTGCAGCCCACAAGATTCTATAAAGGATGGGAAGGAATAAGAGACCAAGTGCCAGTAGTGAGAAGAGCATTATATTCCTCTTGCATAGCCTATCTCCAATGAGAGTGTTTTGAAGCCTGTAAGTAGGTAGTAGGTAGGAAATCCGCAGTGAGATGATAAGGAAGGGGATGTTTAGTGGCTGCATAGGCTTTGGGTTTGAAGATACCTGACTTAGATCGAGTTTGCATAGCATGAGTGTTTGTGGGAAGAACCGAGGGTGCAGGACTAGATGAACTGGCAGGGTGTAATAGAGATGCAGAAGACAGTACGTCTGCAGAATTAGAAGAAATGGTAGGGTGTAATGTAGGTGCAGTAAGAGATGAAGTGGAAGAAAATAGAGATGGTGGGGAAGAACCTAGAATAGGAAATACTAAGGTAGATGGGACTGAAGAGGGTGAGGAGGCTGGGGAAGTAGATGGAGAAGAGATGGCAGTAATGTGTTGAAATGGGAAATGAGATTCATCAAAGATAACATGGCGAAATATATAAACTCGCCTGGTTACAAGATCAAGACATCTATATCCTTTATGGTTCAAACTATATCCGAGAAAGACACAAGGTTTACTTCTAGGTTCTAATTTGGATGTGGTATAGGGTTTAAGCCAGGGAAAACATCGGCAACCAAAAACTTTGAGAGTGGCATATGATGGAGGTTTGTGAAATAACTGTTCCCAAAGAGAGGATCTGATCATAGTAGGCTGTCGGTTAATAAGATACACTGATGTGGAAAAGGCTTCAACCCAATAAATGTGAGGGACATGAGATGCAGTTAGAAGAGTGCGAGCAATCTGAACCAAATGACGATGTTTGCGCTCAGCACAGCCATTTTGCTCTGGTGTGTGAGGGCAACTTAGTTGGTGATGAATACCATGAGTCTTAAGAAATTGAGTAAAATCAGAGCTTAAAAACTCTCCACCAGAATCTGATCTCAAAACAGCAATAGAAGTATGCAACATATTCTCAACCAATGCTTTGAATTCAATAAAGGTCTGAAAAACCTCAGATTTACACTTAAGAGGAAAAAACCAGCAGTACTTTGTGTAATCATCAACAACAATGAGATAATATCTATAACCTGAGACAGAAATAACAGATGAAGGCCCCCATACATCTGTATGTAAAAGTTGCAGAGGTCGAGTGGTAGTAGGAAAATTAGATACAAAAGGAAGTTTGGTACTTTTGCCCATTGCACAATTTGAACAAATACTTAGTCATGCCAGTAGAAACTGGAAGACTAGACTTAGAGACTATTTTATTTAAGAGCTGAAAAGATGGAGGGCCCATCCGTTGGTGCCATATTTGAGAAGAAGCTTTGATTGTTGCAGCAAAGAGATGATGATTACCAGCAGTTGGACTAGAGGCAGTGAAAGGGTAAAAACCATTCCTCACAGGGCCTTTAAAAAGCATCATCCCCGAAGAAAGATCCTTCACAATAAAGTGAAAAGGATAAAGAGTAATTGAGCACCAGTTATCAATTGTAAATTGATTTGCAGATAACAAATCTTGTTTTTAACCAGGAACATGTAAAACATTGCGAAGAGCAAAGTCATGTTGAGTAGTAGAAAGTGTAGAAGAACCAGAATGAAAAATAGGCAAACCTTTGCCATCACCGATGTAGACTTGCTCAGGGCCAGTGTAAGGTTATGAACTTTGCAAGTTTGCAACAGAATTAGTCATATGAGAGCGTGAACCAGAGTCGAGAAGCCAAGTTGGAGGAGCAGAGGAAGATGCAGCGTTGGCACACATTGCAGATTGAGAAGTCTTTGAACCAAATTGAGGATTCATGCGATGAGGACACTCAGCAGCCTCATGATCATTTTGGCGACAAATTTGGCAAGTAAGTCTGTGTCCAGAAAAGGTTGAACCAAATTTACCACCACGATTGTTCCTCGAATAATTGTTCCTCTGATTGTTTCTCTGATAATTGTTGGAGTAATTTGGACGCTGGTTGTTTAACCTAGGATTTGAGAAATTCCTATTGAAATTATGATCTTGACCGCGACCGTGATACTGATTGAAATTGGGAAAATTCTGAGCAAGAAACGCCTGAGAATTAGGGTTCTGATGAGGTAGAGGAAGAATTCCAGCAGAAGATCCAAGAGATGAATTAAACGCTTGAAAATATCCTGAGGCGGTTGGTTTCTTGCGATTTGCAAGTTGAATTTCTTTGCTCAGTAGTAAACCATGCAGTTCATCAATGGTTGTAGATCCAAGATGAAACTGGATCACATCAACAAAGGAGTCATAATCAGAAGGAAGTCCATGAAGAATGACAAAAAGAAGCTCATGTTCGTCAATTAGAGCGCCAACACTGGCGAGAACATCAGAGATCTCCTCAATTTGTTGAAGATATGTAGCGGCAGTAGAATCACCCTTGGTGATTGTGCGAAGTCGTGAACGAAGTTCATGAACATGAGACTGTGAAGCTGCAGCAAGTCGCGATTCAAGCTTAGACCAGAGCTCTCGAGAAGAATTAACACCAACCGTATACGGAATCAAAGAATCAGAGAGAGTCGAATTTATCCAAATGAGAATATTTTGATCATTCTTATACCAAGCAACATAATCAGGATTCAAGATTGCATTTCCAGAAGAGTCGCGAAGAAGTTTGGGCGGAGCAGCCACAGATCCGTCGATGCTTCCAGTGAGATTGTAACGACGGAAGATCGGAGCAAATAACGCGCTCCATGTGAGGTAATTTGTGCTTATGAGCTTGATTGGCACCACATCGATGCAATTGGATAAGTGCCAGAAGAATTAGGGCATGAATTTGGAGAGGGAAAAGCGGAGCCAGATGAGAGAGATGCATCAGTTACCATGATTTAGGGTTTGAAGAAGGAAAAGAGGGGAAGCGAGAGAAGAGGATCGGTCGTTAGACAGAGGTGAGAGACACCATGATAGAAAAGTTATATTTTCATATCTTGAGTTAATAAGATTACAACCTTTAGTATTTATACATTTACATCACCACACAGATGATTGACAGCTCACTTATAACAAATCCTAACTGTCCAAACAATATTAACAAAAGACTCTAACAGACTATAGAAACATTTACAAACTAATATTTCTATGTCCTATATTTTACACTATGGTCCTTAATAATTTCTACTTAGTTTAGCAATTCTACAAGAACCTCGACCTCTGCAGCCTTGCCGTCGATCCACTAGGATTCGTCTTCCCAGATCGGCCTTGCCACAATCACCGACCCCAACTCTCCCATCCCAAAACCATCACCTCCTTCTTGCCCTCCTCCTCACTCTACTCGTAGTCCAAACCCTCACCAACACCAAAGCCTCCCACCCCCACCACCACAACCTTCACCAAGTCCTCTATCAGTCCAATGCGTTCGAGCGGAGCACATCAGGCTAGGGATGTTTTCAAAAAATTGAAAACCGAAAAAAAGGGGACCAACATCGAACCGAACTTTATTGGTTCGGTTTCGGTTTTGGAGGTTCGAAAACCGAACCAAACCAAATCCTTTTACGCTTTATGAATGTATGCCAATGATGTTTCTTATGTGAAACTTTGTTACAAGTTTGAAACTAAGTCTAGGGCTTTTTCAAGGAGCATATATACTTGGTTCAATTAGGGAGGATATTTCATTGGTTATAGAAAAAAGTTTTGGAAAGCTTTGGAACTTGGAAGAGTTATCTATTTGTTTGCTTTTAGAATGGATACGGTGTTCATTTTTATTTGGAATTCAGGTTGTTAATAGAATATGATTGGTTTATATAATCTTGTATATGTACAACTTCCCTTCTAAATTCCATATTAAAAAAAGGTCAAGTTTTATAAAAGAAAATAAATAAATAAAACGAAACCGAACGGAACAAAACCAAAATGAAAAAAAAAATCGAACAGAAAAAAATCAAAAGAAAATCAAACAGAACCTAAGTTTTGGTTTGGTTTTGGTTTTGGCCAAAAACTGAATTGAATGAAACCGAGCACACCCTTACTTAGGCTCCATATCTGGTCTGGGCTTCATAAAAAAAGGGTCTGAGCTTACCATCAAGCTCCAGATTTCCTGAACACAACGCTACAGACAGGGTTGATTTAAAGAAGTTGGGTTTGGGCTTCGTAAAAAAAGGGTTTGAGAGTGCAGGTAGGTCGACGACATAGGAGTGCCAACGTATGCAGAAGCAGATTTGTGGTTGGTTGCAGGCGAGATGCAGGTGTGGCGAAATTGCTGCTGGAAGTTAAACAACTTTTGGAATTGAAGGATCGAAGACAGCAAAGAGCTCTTGAGCATGGCTGCTGTCTGCATCGAAGAATAAAGAAGAAGAAAGGGTTTTAGCCTCCAACGGCTAGTTTTTTTTATTTAAATGTATGTGTGAGTGTGTGAGTGACAAGCGTACACTTCAGATTAGATCACTTAAAACCCAATGAAGGGCTAAGATTTAATATGGAGTAATAAGGATGAAATGGTTGTTTAAGTCTCTTGTCAATCACTCTCTTGAAGAAGTATGGGTCATGGCAATGCACCATACCCTACAAACATTCACTTACTTAATGAAATTATTATTGCTGTATCTTACACAGCCTTTGAAGCCGTCAATCTCATCTCCAAGTTCTCTCCATTCTTTGCCATTTTAACCCTAAGAAACCAATCCAAACAATCAATCAAAACACCAAAACAAACAAACTTTATCATGGCCTCAGAGCCTAGTTTGTGATCTTACAACTTTCTGGGCGTAATCTGTGCAAGTTGAGATATTTGGGAGCACCTACGTAGTGTCCTCAACAACAAACACCAACAAACAACCCTGCAAATGAAGGGATCCAGCAGTAGCAGTGAGCTAAAAACTCCAGTCTTTGATGGGGAGAACTATGACTTTTGGAGAATAAGAATGACAACCATTTTCAAATCCTATGATATATGAGATATGGTTCAATACGGGTATGAACTACCTGAGATGGAGGTCAATGCTCTAGAGGAGGACCTCACAGAAACACAACTTAAAACATTGAAGTAGAACCTGATGGAGGATGCTAGAGCACTGAGAATCATCCAAGGTGCTGTCTCAGACACCATTTTCCCGAGGATAGCAAATGAAGAGACTGCAAAGGGAGCTTGGGAAGTTTTACAGCAAAAATACAGAGGAGACACCAAAGTCAGAAAGGTAAAACTTCAATCCCTTAGAAGAGATTTCGAGTATACAAGAATGAGGGAAAATAAGCTGTTGAAAGATTACTTTACTAGACTATTTGATGTTGTAAATAAGATGAAAACACATGGTGAGGAACTGCCTAATGAAAAAGTTGTCCAAAAACTATTGATCAGTTTGACTAAGCCCTATGATTCAATAGTGAGTGTCATTGAAGAAACCAAAGACATTGAAACTCTTAGTGTGCTAAATGTGATGGCACCTTAAGAGCTTTTGACCAAAGACTTGAGAGGCATGCTGATTTTGCCATTGAGAAAGTATTTGAATCACTCTCTGTTGGATCTAGTAGTCAAGTTAGTACAGGCAAACAAAAACCACAGTGGAAGGGCAAGAACAAGAAATGGGAAGGAAATGGGTATCAAAACCCTAGACCTAACCAATGCAGTAACTCAAATGAAGGTCCAAGAACCAAGCAGCAATGCAAGCACTGTGACAAATCCCATTTTGGGGAGTGTTGGTTCAAAGACAAGCCTAGATGCCACAAATGCAACAAGTTTGGACATATCATAAAGGATTGCAGATCAAAGAATGTGCAACAAGTGAGCTGTGTAAACCAAGTGGAAGAAGAAGCAAATGTGTTATGTGCTTTCAGTGCAAAAGTGGAGAAAAACATTGAAGTATAGTACATTGACAGTGGCTGCAGCAATCACATGACTGCACATGAGTCATTACTCATTGATATTGACACAAACTTCACTGGAAAAGTGAAAATGGGGGATGGAAACATTGTCAAAGCCACTGGAAGAGGAACTCTGGTCATTAACACCAAGAAAGGAAGAAGATGCATAAGGGAAAAGATGCTAGTGCCTGGATTGTATGAGAATCTACTTAGTGTGGGTCAAATGATAGAGCATGGTTATTTCCTACTCTTTGGGGGAATTGTGGTCGAGATTTATAATGACAAGTCCCTATCAAACCTGGTGACTAGAGTGGAAGTGGAAAATAAAAGCTTTCCACTTATGTTGAAGTACCTAGAAGAGGTGGCAAGGAAAGCAAGTGTGACAGGTTTAATGAAGCTATGGCACAAGAGGCTTGGTCACTTAAACATGACAAGTCTAGAAAATCTGCAAAAGCATGAAATGGTACAAGGTATACCAAAGTTGGATCAATGCAGTGAAACCAGTGAGTGGTGTGTGTTTGGAAAGCATCACAGAGATCCATTTTAAGCTGGAAAGGCTTGGAGGGCAACAAAGCCACTCGAATTGATTCACACGGATGTGTGTGGACCAATGCAAACAACAACAATCAGTGGAAACATGTATTTCCTAACCTTCATTGATGACTACTCACGGATGTGTTGGGTGTATTTCATGAGGTTCAAGTCTGAGGTATTCACAATATTCAAGAAGTTCAAGGCAATGGTGGAATTGCAAAGTGGATACCAAATCAAAAGACCAAGAAGTGATAGGGGAGGAGAGTACACCTCTCTTGAGTTCAAGGCATTCTATGAAGATGTGGGATTGGAGAAGCAACTCACATTGGCATATTCAACACAACAGAATGGCATTGCAAAAAGGAAGAATATGACTATAGTTGAAATGGCTAAGTCTATGATGCATGAGAAGAACATGCCCTATACATTTTGGGGTGAAGCTGTGAACACCTCAGTGTACATATTGAATAGGTGCCCTACTAAAGCACTGGATAAGAAGACACCATTTGGAAGTGTTCAGTGGAAGGAAGCCTTCTGTGAAGCATCTGAGAGTGTTTGGCTTAGTGTGTTATACTCACATTCCTCAACAACTAAGGAAAATTTTGGAGAAATCAAGCAACAAGGGTGTGTTTGTGGGTTATGAAACTAGTGAAAATGGGTACAGAGTTTATAATCTGTCAACTCAGAAGATAATCCTATCAAGGGATGTTATCTTTGATGAAGACTCAACATGGAATTGGGAAACAAGTGTAGAAAAGAAAGACAGTGTCTCTCTACAACTTGACCTCAACAATGGGTAAACAAGCCAGCCTGTAGAGAGCTTAATTCAAGAAGAAACCACAGAGAATGGTGACACACAAGGGACTCCACAGTAAGCAAGCATGAGTCTACAACCGAGTCACTCACAGATAACAACTCCAAGTTCAATTCCAGTGAGGTTGACAAGCTTAGATGAGATATATGCTACATGTAATTACTGTGTAGTGGAACCAGAAACATATGAAGAAGCTGAGAAAGTCAAAGCTTGGAAGAAAGCAATGAAGGTAGAGCTTGAAATGATACAGAAGAATGACACTTCGGAACTTGTAAATTGACCAAGTGAAAAACCTATGATTAGAGTGAAATGGGTGTACAAAACCAAGCTCAACCTAGATGGTTTTGTGTAGAAGAACAAGGCAAGATTGGTAGCTAAAGGCTACTCACAGAAGCCTGGTGTAGACTTCAATGAAACCTTTGCACCAGCAGTAAGGTTAGACACCATAAGGACCTTGATAGCCCTAGCAACCAAGAAAGGTTGGAAGTTGCATCAATTGGATGTCAAATCGGCATTTCTAAATGGAGTGCTAGAGGATAAGGTGTTTGTGGAACAACCTCAAGGGTTCACAAGTGAAGCATTTCCTAGAGAATGTGTACAAGCTAAGGAAGGCACTCTATGGCCTAAAACAAGCTCCAAGGGCTTGGTACAGTGATATTGATTCTTATTTCACTAAGAAAGGATTTCAGAAAAGTCATAGTGAAGCTACACTCTACACCAAAATAGAAAGTAACAACAAGACCCTCATTGTTTCAATCTATGTGGATGATGTGGTCTACATTGGAAATGATGTTGCAATGATTGAAAAGTTCAAAGAAGAAATAATGAAGAGGTATGAAATGATTGACCTAGGCCTCTTGCATCATTTTCTTGGCATTGGGGTAATTCAAGAAGCAAGTAGCATCTTCATTCATCAAAAGAAGTATGCTGAAACATTGCTTGAAAAGTTTGGGTTAAAGGGATGCAAACCGGTCTCTACACTCCTAATCGCAAATGAAAAGCTTAAGAAGGATGATGGAAGTGAACCTGCGGATGCTAGTCTCTACAAAACCATTGTTGGCAGTCTATTGTACCTAACTGCAACAAGGCCGGATCTAATGTTCTCAGCAAGCCTACTTTCTAGGTTTATGCATAATCCTAGCAAGATACATATGGGGACAGCTAAGAGAGTGCTAAGATATGTGCAAGGAACACTTGATTATGGGATCAAGTATGAGATGGGGAAGTCAACTATCCTAATTGGATTTTGTGACAGTGACTAGGGTGGCAGTGAAGATGATAGCAAAATCACATCGGGCTACGCTTTCACCTTTGGTTCATGAGTGTTTTCATGGGCCTCAGTGAAGCAACAAAGTGTTGCACTGTCCACAGCTGGGGTAGAGTACGTGAGTGCATTAGAATCAATGGCTCAAGCTATGGCTAAGGTTTATACTCAAAGATTTTGGCGAATTGCAGGTTGATGCCACACTACTCTTGTGTGACAACACCTCTGCAATTGCCATGATAAAAAACCTAGTATTTCATCAGAGAATAAAGCATATCAAAAGAAGATATTATTTCATCTGAGAGGCATTGCAGAACAACACAATCAAGCTAATCTATTGCAGCACAAAAGATCAGATCGTTGACATTTTCACAAAAGCATTACCGAATGAGAGATTCAATTACCTGAGGGGATTGCTCGGAATGACTCCTAAAAGCAATTTAGAGGGGAGTTTTGGAAGCTAAACAGCTTTTGGAATCGAAGAATCGAAGGCAGCAAAGAGCTCCTGAGCATGGCTGATGTCTACATCGAAGAAGAAAGAAGAAGAAAGAGCCTCCAACGGCTAGTTTTTTTATTTAAATGTATGTGTGAGTGTGTGAGTGACAAGTGTACACTCCATATTAGATAACTTAAAACCCAAATGAAGGGCTAGGATTTAATCTGGAGTAAGAATGATGAAATGGTTGTTTAAGTCTCTTGTCAATCACTCTCTTGAAGAAGTATGGGTCATGGCAATGCACCATACGCTACAAACATTCACCTACTTAATGAAATTATTGCCTCTGTATCTTAATTACACAGCCTTTGAAGCCGTCAATCTCATCTCCAAGTTCTCTCCATTCTCTGCCATTCTAACCCTAAGAAACCAATCCAAACAATCAATCAAAACACCAAAACAAACAAACTTTATCAGTTGCAAGAGAGATGTGTTGATTATTGACTCAAACATGTAGTCAAAGCCCAAATCTTTGGGCTACTTTTGTGGTCAAAATTGTTGGATGGCATGCTACATGTGGGAAACCAAAATTGGATGCACTTATGCCTAATTCTTTTTGACTTGATGTTAGGCCTTTGGCCATTGATGTTTTTGGGAAGCTTTTCTTTGGCTATAAAAGGAGAGCAAGGTGTAGCTCATAAGCATGGAGAAGTAGAGAAGAACAAGGAAGAGAGAAAAATAGCAAGAAGCCATTTGGCATAGAGAAGAATTTTCTCAAATTGTCTTGCTTTGTATTTTTGGTTTTCTCTTCCTATTGTAAGTGTGAGAGCTTGGGGTTATTTGGGTCTTTGGGAAATTGAGTGATAAACACTATTGTATGTTCTCATTGATTATAGTGGAATACTCCGTCGTCTCCAAACTGGATGTAGGTATTGCCGAACCAGTATAAATCTTGGTGTTCTTGTTGGTGTTGGTTTTGTTTCTGTTCTGTCTTACTATTCACTTACAGTCGAACGCCGCTTCCGCACAACAATTGGTATCAGAGCCCAGTTCCGTGAATAGTGTTGGCGTTACAGTTCCGTGAACAGTGAACTGCTACAGTATCTGTGAACAGTATTGTACCTGTGAACAGTGCCGTATTTGTGAACAGTGCCGAGTAGATGGCTGGAGATAAAGACGAATCTGTAAGGAAGGAGTCAGCATCGTCTTCGTCTACATCCAATAGACATCCAACCACTACTACAAGGTTAGAGGTTGATAAATTCAATGGCTCTAATAATTTTGGTATGTGGCAATGTGAAGTTATGGATGTGTTGTATCAACAAGAGTTGGATATGGTTCTGGAAGATAAACCAGAAGATATTGATGACAAGCAGTGGATGCGAATTAATCTTCATGCTTGTGCTGCTATTCGATCGTTCCTTGATAAGGAGTTGAAATACCCGTATATGAAGGAAACTTCTGCTAAGGAGTTATGGACGAAATTGGAGGAGAAGTATATGACCAAGAGCGCAGAAAATCGTCTCTTCTTGAAGAAGCGACTCTTCCAATTTCAGTATCGTCCAGGTATCTCTATGCACGAACACCTCAATGATTATAATAAAATACTTGCTGATTTAGCAAACCTTGATGTGAAAATTCCTGACGAGGACAAGGCACTATGTTTGTTAAATTCATTGCCTGATGATTATGATCATTTGACAACTACTCTGTTGTATGGAAAATCCGAGGTGAAACTTGATGAGGTGTCTGCGGCATTGGTGAATCATGAGTGTCGTAAGAAGGAAATGAAGACTCACAATTCACAAACCGAGGCATTTGTTGCAAGGGGTCGAATAGAGGAAAGAAAATCTGGGAAGCGGGGAAAATCTCGTTCAAAGTCACGAGGGAAGTTTCCTGCTAAAGATGAATGTGCTTTTTGTCGCCAAAAGGGTCATTGGAAGAAAGACTGCCCCAAATTGAAGAACAAAGAGAAGGAGAAAGCGGGTTCTGAAGCAAATATTGCAAAATCTGGAGATGATGATGATTTCGAGTTTGCTTTGGCTAGTTCATATGCTGATGGTCACTCAAATGAGTGGATTTTGGATTCAGGTTGCACCTATCATATGTGTCCCATTCGGGAGTGGTTTTCTAAATTCGAGGAGCTGGATGGTGGAGTTGTTTTGATGGGTAATAATAATGCCTGCAAAACACAAGGGATAGGCAAAATCTGTTTGAAGATGCATGATGGAACAGTCAGAGAATTAAGTGATGTTCGGTATGTACCGGATATGAAGAAAAATCTTATCTCACTGGGTGCATTGGAATCCAAGGGTCTCAAGATCACCATGGAGGGTGGAGTTCTTAAAGCTGTGTACGGGGCACTGGTGGTGATGAAAGGTACAAGACGAAATAACTTGTATTTCTTGCAGGGGAGTACAGTTATTGGTGGAGCAGCTGTCACCGAAGCTGCTGACGCAGATAGCACAGACACCACGAGGTTATGGCATATGCGTCTTGGGCATGCTGGTGAAAAAGCGTTGCAAGGATTAGTGAAACAAGGCTTATTGAAAGGTGCAAAGGCATGCAAATTGGAATTCTGTGAGCATTGTGTGTTGGGTAAGCAAACTAGAGTAAAATTTGGCACTGCTATTCACCACACTAAAGGCATTCTTGATTATGTTCACACTGATGTTTGGGGACCTTCCAAGAATGCATCTTGGGGAGGTAGCCATTATTTTGTCTCCTTTGTTGATGACTTCTCTAGAAGAATATGGGTGTACACCATGAAGCGTAAAGATGAAGTCTTGAAGATATTCCTGAAGTGGAAAAAGATGATTGAAACGCAAAGCGGTCGAAAGATCAAGACTCTCAGATCAGACAATGGGGGTGAATATAAGTCTGATCCTTTCTTGAAAATTTGTCAAGATGAGGGTATTGTGAGGCACTTCACGGTTAGGGAGACACCGCAACAGAATGGGGTGGCGGAGCGCATGAACCGTACTTTGCTTGAGAAAGTTCGGTGTATGTTGTCTAATGCTGGATTAGGCAAGGCATTTTGGGCTGAGGCAATTACTTATGCAAGCCACCTCATTAATCGATTGCCAGCTGCTGCGAATGAGGGCAAAACGCCCATGGAGGTATGGTCTGGTAAACCTTGTACTGATTACAAGTTTTTACACATATTTGGTTGTTCTGCTTACTATTATGTCAGAGAAAGCAAGTTGGATCCAAGAGCAAAGAAAGCTCTATTTATGGGCTTTAGTACTGGCGTGAAGGGATACCGACTCTGGTGTCCAGATGAGAAGAAATTTGTTGTAAGCAGAGATGTGACTTTTGATGAGGCTGCTATGGTTAATCAGAACAATCATGAAGGTGAAACTGAAGCGATCGAGACCATGAGTAGCTCAAAGCAGGTGGAGTTACTGAAGACTCCAGTTGTTCCAGTAAGGTCTGATGTTTCAAACACTAGTCCTACAGTTAATTCTGATGATGAGGACGAGGATGATGAAGAGGAGGCACCTACCCAAGAGCCTCCACAGCAACAAGACTATATTGCAACCAGAAGATCGAGAAGGGAAATTCGAAAGCCTGCTCGATTTACTGATATTGTGGCATATGCACTTCCTGTTATTGAAGATGATATTCCATCTGCCTACAAAGAAGCTGTCATGAGTTCAGACTGCGAGTTGTGGAAGAAATCTATGGATGAGGAGATGAAATCTCTTCATAAAAATGAAACTTGGAAGCTGGTTCAGTTACCAAAGGGGAAGAAAGCAATTGGTTGTAAAATGGGTGTATGCCAAAAAGATGGAATCTTTGGGAAAAAAGACAATGTAAGATTCAAAGCCAGATTGGTAGCTAAAGGCTACGCTCAGAAGGAAGGCATTGACTACAATGAGGTATTTTCTCCTGTAGTAAAACATTCTTCTATTCGTATTTTGTTGGCTTTGGTTGTGCAGTTTTGACCTTGAGTTGGCCCAACTTGAATGTCAAGACTGCATTCTTACATGGTGATTTGGAGGAGGAGATTTATATGTCTCAACCAGAAGGGTTTTAAGGTTGCTGGAAAGGAAAATTGGGTTTGCAAATTGGAAAAAATCATTGTATGGCTTGAAGCAGTCTCCAAGACAATGGTACAAGCGATTTGATAGATTTATGATCGGGCAGAAGTACACAAGAAGTCACTATGACCATTGTGTATACTTTCGCAAACTACAAGATGGAACCTTCATTTATCTGCTTTTATATGTTGATGATATGCTTATAGCATGTAAGAGCAAAGTGGAGATTACACAAGGTTGAAGACTCAACTAAGTAATGAATTTGAGAAGAAGGACTTGGGAGAAGCTCGGAAGATACTAGGTATGGAAATTGAAAGAGATAGAGCGAAGGGCAAGATTAGTCTGTGTCAGAAGCAGTATTTGAAGAAGGTACTACAACGTTTCAGGATGAATGAAAATTCAAAACCGGTTGGTACACCTCTTGCCTCTCATTTCAAACTTAGCGCTTCTATGTCTCCTAAAACTGTTGAAGAGAGTCAGTACATGGCTCAAATTCCTTATGCAAATGTTGTTGGTAGTTTGATGTATGCTATGGTGTGTACTAGGCCTGATTTTCACAAGCTGTGAAATGGATTCTACGGTATATTCTGGGTACTGTGGATGTTGGTTTATTGTTCCAGCAGGATAAAGTTACTGGTAAATGTGTTGTTGGATATGTGGATTCTGATTACACAGGTGATTTGGACAAGCGTAGGTCCACTACTGGTTTTGTATTCTCTATTGCTGGAGGTCCAGTAAGTTGGAGGTCGATTCTGCAATCTACAGTTGCTTTGTCGACTACTGAGGCAGAATACATGGTTGTAACAGAAGCTATAAAGGAAGCCATCTGGCTTCAAGGGTTGCTTGATGACTTAGGGGTTCAACAAGACCATGTGGATGTTCATTGCGACAGTCAGAGTGCTATTCATTTAGCAAAGAATCAAGTTCATCATGCACGTACGAAACACATTGATGTGAGGTTCCATTTTGTTCGTAAGATTATTGACGAGGGAGATATTCTTCTTCAGAAGATTGGGACCGCTGACAATCCTGCTGATATGTTAACAAAGCCAGTTTCGTTGCACAAGTTTAAGCACTGCTTAGACTTGATTGGCATTTGTAAAATTTGTTGATTGCCCCATGGGGGATTGGGAGACGACTATTTGGAGTTCTACTTAGAGGGTTTGAGTCAAGGTGGAGATTGTTGATTATTGACTCAAACATGTAGTCAAAGCCCAAATCTTTGGGCTACTTTTGTGGTCAAAATTGTTGGATGGCATGCTACATGTGGGAAACCAAAATTGGATGCACTTATGCCTAATTCTTTTTGACTTGATGTTAGGCCTTTGGCCATTGATGTTTTTGAGAAGCTTTTCTTTGGCTATAAAAGGAGAGCAAGGTGTAGCTCATAAGCATGGAGAAGTAGAGAAGAACAAGGAAGAGAGAAAAATAGCAAGAAGCCATTTGGCATAGAGAAGAATTTTCTCAAATTGTCTTGCTTTGTATTTTTGGTTTTCTCTTCCTATTGTAAGTGTGAGAGCTTGGGGTTATTTGGGTCTTTGGGAAATTGAGTGATAAACACTATTGTATGTTCTCATTGATTATAGTGGAATACTCCGTCGTCTCCAAACTGGATGTAGGTATTGCCGAACCAGTATAAATCTTGGTGTTCTTGTTGGTGTTGGTTTTGTTTCTGTTCTGTCTTACTATTCACTTACAGTCGAACGCCGCTTCCGCACAACAAGATGCAGGTGCGGCAGAGATGGATTTGATGAGATTGAAGAAGCCCAGGAAGAAGGAAAGAAAGACAAGAAAAAAGGAGTAAAAAATATATATTGTTAAGGACAAATAAATTGGAGTTAGAATAGGAACTTAACTGTGTGCTCTGACAACTACCGATACTGTATAAGTAATGTGAATGAGATTTGTTTACTTTTCCATACAAGTAGTTTGATTTTGGTAGATGCAAATTAAAGTGATTGTAGCGCTAAACTGCAATGTCGTATTTGCAGGTACATAAAAGAAGGAAGCACAGTTAGTGTAATGGGAGTCGTCCAAAGAAATGAAAATGTGCTGATGATTGTTCCTCCACCTGAGCCGATCACGACAGGATGCCAGTGGGCCAAATGTATCTTTCCAGCCAGCGTCGAGGGTATTGTGTTGAGATGTGATGATGCATCAAAGAATGATGTCATCCCAGTTTAGCAGTAAACTGCAGACTTACCCTTGTAGGTATTGCCCTTTCGGGAGTATATTCTTTCCCTCTATTATTATTTATTAATGTTGTTATCGATGTTGGCGATGATGTTAGGAGGGAAGAAGTTGTGTCCGTAACAGATTAAGATGGGGGTGGCGGTGTTTATTCCTTTTAACACGGTGTATAGCTTTTCCAGGTTTCGTTTCCCTTTAATTGTTTTTATTCTAGGGTTTGAAAGCTTTGTACTGGGGGTGGTTTTGATGAAGCAAGAATTTACATGTTTAATCAGATTGACTTAATGAATGTGAAATAGAAAGAAAGAAATAATCGAGTTATTTGTATATCATCTTTTTACAATGCTTACATTGGTTTGTCCATCTTAACATACCGTAGAAGGTTCAATCCATCCTATTGGCGGAGAAATTTTTTCAAGCGCCTAATATTCAAGTGGGTACTCTACATTGAGACACAAAAAAATATATCATTTTCTACACTTGTATCATTACAGGTCGAGTTCTGCTTGAATACCCAGCACTTGAAAAAATCTCTCCTATTGAATACTCATATTTACAATAATTATAGTAATTTGAGTTTTATTATTTAAATGTGGTGCGGTCTGGATTGCTTGATGTTAATTTCAAATGCATTTGGCTTGATGTTACTTGATGTTGTAATAAATCTGCGGCTTCATGTTTAATTTTTGTAGTAGTAGCGTTAGCAAGTTAAATGGTTGGTCGTTAAGCGAGTAGAATCATTGAAAATCGAACCCGCACCATGGTTTTGCGCCATCCGCATCGGCTTCATGTTCAATTTAAATAAAGTTTCGGTAATCATCGCATCGCATTACCTTTATTTATGGATTTGGTTTCTTATTTGGATAACATTTCCCACACCTCTCACACAGACTGTACTAGTTTAAAGAAGTATATAACATAAAATAGGCCTCAAGTTATTCAGTAGGGAGAATATGTAGACTTGGGCGCAGTAGTGCTCAAAACCGGTAAACATCTGAAGATCCTCACCCTCTTAAGATTGCCGATGCGCGATTTCTCGTGCCAGAACTTTGCCGTCGGGCAACTGAGCGACGTAACATTGATGCCCCGTTGTGCTTAACGGCCCACTGCCTCCAGACCCAAAAATTTCATTAGTCAACCAGATGGTGATTTCTCCAATAAGAAAACATATGCCAATGCCGGCTATTACGGGCCCTAACAAAGCTTCGTCAGTGACCACGGATAGGACAACTCCAATAACATCTCCCATCGCACTACCATCTAATGCTATATTCGATAAAGCGTTACGCGCCACTGTTTGAAGCGGGTTGTCTGCCGGCAGTACCCATATCAAAACTCCTAAACCAAAAACAAGAACAGCCTTGCCAACAGCCCCATAATCCATTGGATTGTTGCCCCCTTTATTTTCTTATGCATCGGCCTGAAAGGCCGAATGGTTAAGAAAATAATTTATTCATCTTTTTTTGTTGTTTTTTTTAGCAAAAAAAGACAAAAAACAAAAGTTGCCGAACTATAAAGTGGAGGAGGCCAACGATGTTTTATTCCGAGCCGAGATCTTTTTACATCAAAATTTTCACTTTGAGATTTTCCAAAGCCGAATAAAAGATCATCTCCAAATATGTTCGGCTTGAAGAGATTTTTTATCGGCCGCCGAATGTGTTGAACAATTATTATGCCCCCCAGACATAATAATTTCGCCAATTTCGGCTTTTAACTCGAACAACGTGGCCGAACGGAATTTCTCCATATCGGCTTTATCACCAATAATAATATCGATTGGCGTGGTTTTGGCGGCTAGGTCTATGTCTTCAATTACCATATCAATCGATGTGATTTTATGGTTTGAAGCCGTGTATCTATCTTGTTCGTCATTGGAACACTCCTCTGACGAATCATTTTCTAAGTTGATTTCTGGCTCAAAAACTTGAAATTTTTCTTCTAGGCCTACCACACTTTCAGTCTCGACCGAAAAAGCAGATGGCCTAGGTTCTTCTTTGGCCGTTTCGACAATGTTCTGAGGTCGAATTTTGATTGTGGCCGGAGCATAAATTTGCCCCCCGGCCTCTTGCCTTTCAGAAATTCTACCCCATATCTCGAAACGTTGTTTTTGCTCATTTAATAGGCGATGAAACTCATCCCATGAAGCCTGATTGAGATATATCATGTGAACTTCGTAGTTTTAGCACTGGGTCCCACTGGGCGTGCCAAAATGTTGACCCTAAAAACTACCAAGCCTACGTTGTGCGCAGGCCGAGTAACTAATGAGCTAACTACGTCATTCGGTTGTATGCGGGCGTGCCAACTCGTCAGCCAAGCTCGGCCGAGGAGTAAAATTTGTTGATGTTGCGTTAAGCGGGTGGCTGACTTCTTGATCTTGCGACTGCGGCTAAGGAAAGAACACGTCTCGGCCTTCGGGTTCTAGAGCCTGAAGAAGGCTGCTAGTTCTACGAAGTTCAATATCAAATTCGGCTTTCAACGTGCCGAATGTAGTAACTTGTAACACCTCACTTCGCCGATAAGGCTAATGAGATGACCTCTTCCAATAAGGATTCGAAAATCTTTCTCGACCGAGACTTGGATAGATAACCAGTCGGCCTCGACGTATTGCTGTTTATCCAAACTGAAGGTGCTCCGCGGTTGGCTGATTCTACGGCAACAGTGCTGTTTATCCAAACTGAAGATGTGTTGGCGAAAAAGAAAATAAAAACCTCAAGATGTTTGAGAAGTTTCGCGTAGAGCGAGGGTTTGTGTTACAACCACCCCCCAATTATTCATATTATATGTGGTTTCACCCCAAACTGCCACGTGGCAGCATCCTAACTCACCTCTCTTTTCTCTCTTTTTGTCCCCCCAACCCCGAGACCTCTCTCATTCATCTCTCTTTCTTTCTGCACTCACTCTCATCTCTCTCCCTCTCATCCTCCCGTGAGCCTACACCCATTACCAACCCCATACCTACAACTCATTCACCATCATTACCCTATCGTCTCTCCCTCTCTTTCGTTGCTGCGGGACACAGAGGAACCCAGAAGAACTCTCCGGCGAGATTTTTCTATTTCTCCGATTAGGTAAGGTTGGATCCCTTTTTAAATCACCATTGATGTTGTTGGACATTGTGTGATAAGATTTACATTGTTTTTCCAAGGTTTTGAAGACAGGAACGGCGCGGGGGAAGCTCACCCATTTTTCCGGCGAACCCGTGAGTTTCGAGGGAATTTCCGGTCACCTCCGACCGTGTCACAACTATTCGAGGGTAGCAATATCTTCCCCTCATCTTGCTCTTCATTTTGGTAGTTAGATCAGGGTCTAAAACCCCTGTTTGCCGTCGGCCGGAGCTGTAGCAGCTCCGACGTTCTCCTCCAGCAACATCAGGCCTTCCAGGCCATTTAGAACACCACGGGCCTTAGCCCGTTTTGGACCAACCCAATACCCTGGCCCGTATCATTTTTATTTTTTGTTTTATGTTTTTAAAACCCAAATACCCTAAGGGCCTTGGGCCGGTTTTAAAGGAAAGGGCTTCAAGCCCGGTCTGCTTGTGTGTGGACTGTTGTGCATGTGTGTAATGTGGGTCGTGCCCTGTCTAGGCCCCGTGTGTGTGTTTTGGGCTGTGTGTGCGTGTGTGGGTTGTGTGGTGTGTGTGATATGTAGTGCGTGTGTGTGTTGTGTGTGTGTGTCCGTGCATGTGTGGTGTGTGTGCATGTGTTGTGCATGTGTGGGTGTGTATGTATGTGCTGTGCAGGTGTGTGTATATGGGCTGGCGTGTGTGTGAGTGTGGGTTTGGGTTTAAACCCAAACCACTCTTCTTCACCCTAAAACCCTTTAACCCAAAAACCTTAGGATTCGAAAACCCATTAGACCTTAACCCTTTCAACCCAAATACCTTATTTTATTTAGTTCAAGCCCAAATCCTTTAGAAAATCTTTTTATTTATTTATTACATTTTTGTGCTTAGGTGAAGTTGCTAGTGAAGAAATTCTTAATCCTTATCCGCACAACTCTACTGCTAAGGAGTATCTGTAAGTGGACCCTTTCTCAAATTTGCATAATTTCATAGTTCAATTGCATAAATTAAATGCATGCCTTACGAATTTATGAACGGAGTTTTATGTTAAGCAAGTTTATGAAATATGTTGTTTATCGTCTCGTTTTGGTGAGGAATTAATTGTTGGCCTATATTGAGCTATATTTTAAAATATGTTATTTTCTATAAAAACCATGAACTGGTAGACTATCTGAGGATGACGATAGGATGCTAGAACATGTTTTAGAAACCCCTCTTTATAGTATAGACGATGGATGACTTTATACTATGAAGTGGTTATTTATGAGAGGCGTAACTATTTGTGCGTATCTAGTGGACACTATGCCACCTGGGGCGAGGATCTGGTGTTGGCAGATAGGCCGGGAGAAATAATCCTTAGCTACGGGCTGAGGGACACGGAGCAGGCATTGGGGCGGGAGTTATATTTATTCAGTGACCACGGTGCTAGCATAGGGCCGGGAGTTATATTTATTCAGTAATCTTTCTAGCAGCACACCGCGCTTACGAGACGATCTATGAGATGTTTACTGTTTTGATTTCGGCGATGTTATTCCGCAATATGACTTTTGAGATATTTTTGGCATGCGAGGATTTTTATTAAATCCATCACTTATTATGCTAGTAGTTTTCATTATATATAAATTGTGGGGGTTACTACATTGATAACTGTTTTATTATTATTATTATATTTATGAACTTGGTCCACTCACTTTTGTTTTGCGCCCCCATTCAGGTCTTAGAAACGAGGACTACGACACGACGTACGAGGCATTCCCTTACCAATAGCAATCTACCACTCACTTGTGTGATATCTTGTAATGATCTTTCTTTTTTGTAAATCTTGAATTAGATTGTGTTATGTGCACTCTAGACAGTTCCTTAAACTTCGCTTATTACTTCTAGATTCTAAAGTTTATTCATGAATATTTTCTCCTAATCATTACTCTTGTAATTAATGGCTTTCGTCACCCTCAGGTGTCTGCCAGTACGTGCCTATCCGGGTATTTAGAGAATATCATGATCAGGACATGTCAGTTTGCACAAGGCAGTTTGTGTGTTGAGTATGAGCCCATTTTTCCGTTGCCACTGCCTCTGTATTTATAGGAGCAAATGTTGTGTGGCGCGGCCAGATAATTTCGTAGAGTCCAACTGCAACTTTAATTTGTGGAACTGAACGTGATCCGCATCAAGAGCCAAGGCACATCCTTCAGATTATTGTTCGTGACTTTTCAAATAGGATAAAAACCTATCTAGTCTTATCACATCACATTAGAAGTCTAGCCCACCTAGGCTTCTTATCTCGATGACTTCATCAGTAGCCTTACTTTATCCCATTAAGCTGTCAGTCATAGCCAAGACTCCCAATAGAAATTATAATGTTTTCTTTCCCACGACACATGTCCAGGTGCAACCATGCATGCAATTTAATTGCAATATTAGCTAATCACTTGAGATGCCATCTTCCATCAAATACCACTTTGCATAGGAGTCTTAATTTTGCATGTGTCATGTAGCCAAAGCAATACCACATATGCAAAACGTATCCCCAATATCTTTGCATGTTGTTATCTGATGCCATACCTTAATGCATATCCCCATATTCCATCATCATCCAAATCAATTGGGATTTAGACAAATATTAGGTTTAAATAATTTAATATATTACTAAGAGATAATACCATGATTAAAATCACAATATTATTCCTCAATAATAATTGAAAATCATCTCAACCACTTTGTCGTTCAACGGTCTAAAATTTTGTTCATTCAACGACCTCGATTACTCGGGCCGATAGTGTAAAAACGGGTCCAAACAGTAACTAATAAGCTAACTACGTCCGTCGGTTGTGTGTGGGCGTGCCAACTCGCCGGCCGAGCTCGGCCGGGGAATAAATGTGTTGATGTCATGTTGGGTGCACTGCTGACTTCTGTCTTGCGATTGCGGCCGAGGAAGGAACACGTCTTGGCCTTTGGATTCTAGAGCCTAAAGACAAGGCTGCTAATCTTATGAAGCTCACGAATCGTTAGCACCGAGTTCGGTCATGGTGATTATATTCGTGAGAGTATAAGCACGCCGAACTGGTACTAATCTATATGGACACAAATACTCAAAAGAGATATATGTCTTAATGGTGAATATGGCTCGGTCGTCGGAATGCCAAACTCTAAAACTAACTTGTGAGTATCTGATCATAAACAACTCGGCGTTCAATGTGTCGAGCCTAGTAACTTGTAACACCTCACTTCGCCGAGAAGGCTGATTAGATGACCTCTACGAACAAGGACTTGAAAATCCTTGTCGACCGACACTTGGATAAAAAACCAGTCGGTCCCGAAGCAGTGTTGTTTATCCAAACTGAAGATGCGATGGCGAAAGAAGAGAATAAAAATATCAAGGTTGTTGAGAGGTTTCGCGTAGAGCGAGAGTTTGCGCAGGGCAGTTTATGTGTTGAAATGGAGAGAGGTTGAAACGTAGCACGGTGGCTTGTATTTATAGCAACAAGCCTGCCTTTAGCCGAACTAGAGATGTACTCGGAGTAAGATCCATCAATCCAATCTGATTAGATTTCGGCCAATCCTAGTTCCAACAGGTCTTTGAACCAAGCTCTATAACGAACTAAATTCTTTCCTACTTCTCAGCACCTTCAAGACTCCCTGTCGTGCCATGATTCAACTACCTCATCTTTTTCCAGATCAATCCTTCTTGTACTAGGACTCAGCCGAATCTGACTAGACAGCTCATGGTGACCTAGCCGACCTATGATACCCCTGGAAGACCGTTGGGTCGAAATTAGCTCTAAACTTGGCCCAAATTGTCATTTTGGGCCCAAACAGAAACACAGGGTTTTCAAATTCACTTTGCAAACATGGAGTATAAACAAATAGAGAAACAAATCAAGAGATGGTCAAGTTAGATGCAGCACGAAAATTCTATAATTAAAAAGAGGTGATTTCGGTGAACAGGTTGGTGATGAAAAACTAACCATGTGCAAGGCAGGATCAAGTAAAAGCAACTCTCAATTGTTTTTTACTCAGAAGTAGCACTGACTGCACGCCCTGTATACATCTCAGCTGAGGTGGGCATGATTTGAAGAGGTGATCTCAGATGGTTAAACCTGTTTTGTGCATGTTTAGGGTGAGAAAGATTAATCGAAGAAATATAAACGCAAAAGTTATTAAAGAAGGGTTGTCGATTTATTTGTGTTTGTATTCAGAGAGTTGTGGAATCTCTGGATTGAAAACACAAACGGTTGATCATGTGCTTCAGAGAACATGTTTTCTATAAATATGAGATAACAATCAACAAACTGAAACTTTAAGTAGTTAGATAAAGTATGGCAGGGTATAACCTTGGTATTGTTTTACTTTCGGGCTTGTGAAAGCAACAAATACAGGTGGCAAAGTCGTTTGTATTCCACTGTTCTCAAACCTGTTGCAGTCTCTACCCATAAGGTTATTCTCACTGTTTCGTCTCTGTAAGTAATACAAAAGATGACGGTTTGGTATATGTCATAAATAGGGTGCCATATAAATAATATTTAGAGTTTAACGTAAATAGAAATTACCTAATATTTTTCCGGTTAAGATTTCTCTTCTTTGCAACTCTTGTGTTCTGGATAGTGATCTTTTCAGTTAGATGTACAGCCGTCAAGCAACCAAACACATGTACATATAATATTTGATGGCAGGAATGAGTGCACACCAAAGCCAACAAAAAAATATAAATGATCATCTTAGATGTTCGAGCAGCACTTGAAACTAAATTTGTCACCTATAGGCTCAACATCGTTGTCGATTCTCCTATGAAGTTGATTAAGCTCAATTAAATTGAACCAGTTCCTTGGGAGCTCTTGACTTGTGTTGTGAACAAGAACGATTGTGGTTTTCCTATTCAATTCAATCATGGCTACATGAGGGACAACCTTGCTTGATCTCTTGTTGTGGACGACACGAAATTTACTGATTTCGTATACATTATCGACACTTAGATGGTCCAAAAAAAATTGGATGTCTCGACCGTTCATGGTTCCGTGAACCGCATCTCCCTTTTAGAAGGAGAAATTTAAAATCAGACATAATACTAAATGAGTGGGATAACATTTAACGCATATAGTTTAAGAATCATGTAAACAGGCAGTATAGTATAGTTGTGGCTACTTAGATAGCATTTAAGATCATATGCAAGATAACAATGGAGATTACTCCAAGAATCAAATCGGTAGCAGTTGAAGCAACCTTGCAAAATCACATTTAGTTTGATTTGTATAGGTTAAAAAACAATGAAGAAAAATTAAGAAAAAGAAGAATTGATAGTTCATTCTTAGTTTTGTTTCTACAATTATAAAAGCTTCCTCAAACATAACAAAATATAATATCTGTAGTGAAATACAAAGATAGGAAAAGTGTGCATGGTTCACTGTGATTTTTTTTTTTAAGAACAAAATATAATATCCACACACCCCTTTTTATTTCTTCCACACTTTTTTGGTTTTCGGCCGTCGGAACGGATGAATTGAAAAAATCAACGGATAGAAATTAATAAGGGGTGTGTGAGAAGTAAAAAGGGGTGTGTCGATAGCACACCCCTTCATTTGTTGTCTATCTGAATAAGGTGATTTAACAAAGAAATGGTGGAGTCATGTTTACAAAAATAAACAAACGGACAAAATAATAACGCAAAGTTATACCTTCTTGTAAATGTTTTAAAACATCTTTATAAACTATGTTTTTTTTTTTGTATAACCGTAGGGCATGTCGCTATCGTGAGCAATAAGGATTTTGAGACCTTTTTTTTAGGTGACTCTAGATAGCGCAACATATAGTTGTCCATGTGAAAAAACAGTTTGCGACATATATAGGCCAACAATTTTTAAGGATTGTCCTTGGCTTTTGTTGATTGTCATCGCATAAAAAAAATTTAGAGGGAATTGTCACCTTCACAGAGTAAAAGGATATTTATGCTGAGATGATTCAGTAATTATCCTGGGGATATAAACTTTTTCACCGATGTTGCTTCCCGTTATGATTGTTGCTTGTATAATTATGCCGTTCAATTGCACAACCAATCTTGTTCCATTACACAATCCACCGCTTTGGTTTAAATTTCTAAGCAACATCACTAGGGTGCCAACTTTCAAATCTAACTTGTGGTGCAGTAAACCAGGTAAATCAAGTTAATTTAGAAATTCATTTGGATAAAGCACATCTAAATTTTCTAAATTTTCCGTTGAAGAAGACATCGAATCAAAACTGAGATAGGTACGATTTTCGCCAGGCACCATACCCAATATAAAAGCATTTATTTCAGTTGTTGTATCATTTCGTGGTGTGACAACAACTCTTTCTTTCAAATGTGGCACATCTTAGAAATTAGTTTTGAAATTCGTATACACAGCTGAAACCATGGCTTTGATGGGATCTTCATCAAAACGGATAAGGAATTGTTCTGGAATTTGAACCCAAGAGCTTTTTTCATTAGTTGAAGGTAAAGAGTTGGCAGCAGTACCGTTTCCAATGTCTAATATCAACTTTGTAAAATGAGCGAGTTCTTGTTTTTCTCTTTCGTCCAAACTAGTTTTTTGAAAGCCTCATGTTTTGCTTTAAATTTTTTTTTGTTAATATGGCCAAAGGTGTGAACTCGTTAATGAAGCTTCGACAATGTTAGCAACACTTCCGTTTGGAATAACAGGAAGAATTTTCCTAAATTCACCTCCAAAAAGAATCGACTTACCTCCAAACGGCAAATGGTCAAAACCTGGTTTTGACCCTTTAAGAACATCACGAATGGACCTATCTAGGGTTTCAAAACATCGTTTATGATTCATAGGGACTTCATCCCAAATAATGAGAGCAGCTTCAGTGATTAGTTTTACAAGACGAGTCCCTTTTTTAATCTCACAAACCGAGCAATATGTGATGTTGATAGGAATTTTAAATCTAGAGTGAGCTATTCTTCCATCAGGAAGCAAGAGGGAGGCAATTCCAGATGAAGCCACTGTTAAAACAATTTGATTTTGGGATCTAATTCTAGCCATGATGGTGGTTCACAAAAAAGTTTTGTTTGTTCCACCATGACCATGTACAAAAAATAGGCTAGATCTGTTGTTGTGAATTGTTTGTATGACACTGTCGTAAACATATTTTTGCTCTCTATTTAACTGCCTGAATAGGTTTGAGTGCTCATGTTTTAGTGAGTCAACATCATAATCTAACTCTTCCATCAAACTCCTATTTGTAACTCTATTTATCATCAACTTGTTTGGTTGTGGTAGGTGATGCTTTGACAAAGAACTATTCGAAGCAGCAAACAATTTTTCTATGAATTTCTAAGTTGATCTTGGTATTTAGAGACATCTTGTAGGCCAAAAGCATTGATCATGTTTTTCGAAATGTCATCGCACATCGTCTTCCAATGAGTTTCAAAAAGAGTTGATGGATCAGCAACATCACAAAAGAGAACCAATGTGACAAACAATTGCCTCAATTGAAAGTATGACGCAGTGACAACCACTTCTAACATAGCGCTATTCCATTCCTTATCATCCCCAATAAGCCAAGCGAGGTGTATGCAGCTTGGAATGTGGGTTCAATAATGCCTTTGATGGTCCTTAAATTAGCAAAACTAAAGCTGCCTTTTTGGTAATTAGCAGCAACCTCAAATAGTATAATTCACCCGCAGCAGGGTGAATATAGGCAACCCTTCCTAGAGATCTACCTCTTTTTCTATGGGTCCATTGTTTCTCATCATTTTTCCAAACATACTTGGTAGGAAACTCAACGTAAGCTAACATACATGCATCACGGTCTTAGACATTCGTTTGAAACCACTGTGTTCACATAGTGCTTTCAAGATTAGGGTGGTTAAGAACATGGTTTAGATCATCAGTCTCTCTAAAAAGAACATGTTGGTCAGATGGAAGGTCTACAGACAACCTCTCAACCGATGGTTATCTAAAAGGAATGTGAAACTGTAACAATCTCCACACTGCTTCGTATGGGCATAAGTATCTACTATTTAGATAAGCCATAACCTCATCAAACTCGTCATCTAGTTCGATCAACACCTTTAGTTATGTACTTAAAAAGATACTTAATGAGTGTTGATTGACAGCATGATTTAACGTTTATATATGCTTGATACTTCAATAATACCTAACGGTTGTAAGGGACAACAAATGTATTATCCAGCTTGATTCCATTTTTTAGAACAAACAGATTTTCTAGGCCCATTACATAGGTAATACCATTAGGCCTGTCGACACCTCAAACCCTATTATCCTTGAATCTATTTAAACTTCTTTTCTTATGTAAAGAGGACTATGAATGCAGTGGCGAAGCTACATAGGAGCGAGGAGGTGCGACCGCCCCTCCGCTCGTCGGAAAACAAGCCCAGGAGCGAGTCCTAAACCCCTCTGGTTCGGCCGGAATCTAGAAAACATGGTGTTGTTCTTGTTCATGCTGCTGCGCTGCTCCCCAGCCAGTGCGCAGGGGTTTTGTTTTTAAATTTTAAATCCAGGCCAAAACGACGTCGTTTTGGTCCTGATAAAAAAAACATAATTTTTAAACTAAACGGTGTCGTTTTACTTGTTATATGAATAGAAAAAATAATATTGCGGGGACCACTAGTTCGCATTCCCATCCAACCGGTTCCAGTTTCCCATTCATCCCCCCCACCACACCTTCTTTTCCCCAAACGATAAAATCCCTTCACTTTTCAAAAGTGTGCCCAATCCCAGGCTCCCAGCAAGCCATCCAACCCTATTTTGTTGGCCTTCCATTCCAGCTGCCACGCCAGACTCCATATACCACACCAGCATCCGTTTCCCAAATTTGAGGTATATTTTTTATTTTCTGAAATATATTTTATTTCAAACCCTAATTGATTATTTTTATTTAGAATATAGGATAATATATTAATATGGTTATTGATTATTCATAATTGATATGAATTCTCTGGGTATTGACAAATGAAATTATTGTTTAGGGTGAAAATTGAATTATTGATTATTGATTGATTAATTGAATTATTGAATAATGTATATGATTATTTATATTGGTTAGTTGAATTGAATTTTTGTTTATTGAATAATTTTGTATAATTTTTTACATTTGATTAATTGAATTGTTAGTTTGATTAGTTATTAGTCATATTAGTGTAGTCTACTCTAGGATTAAAAGTCTAAGATTTTTTTTCTTCCCATTATACAGTTACGTAATAGAACGATACTATAAGACCCTAGACATAGACGTCGAATGCTTGATTATCCACCTAATTATCGTGAAACAATTCGTAGACACTGTCTCCAAAATAAACCTTGCCAACCTAAATCCCATATCATCCGCATGACAAGAAAATTTAGCAACAATTTATGTTTTATCACTCGTTGGTTTGCCATTTTTTTTTACTTTGCACTCTTCTAAGTTCGCCCATCCCCTCGATAATTTCTGGCTTCGCCACTGTATGAATGAATATATTAATTTAATTTGATTTCTTTCCCATTTCTACATTTACTTTCTTGCAATTTCCCTTTTATCATGTCTAATCCTATCAGGTATATAGGCATGATTGCTTTCGCACCACTAGCATTGCCTTCATGTTCAATTAAATGAAAGTATCGATACTTATTGCATGGCATTACCTTTATTTATGGATTTGGTTTCTTATTTAGATAAGATTTACAATATCTCTCATATTGACGGTACAAATTAAAAGTAGTATAGCACAAAATAGGCCTCAAATTATTCAGTACGGATAATATGTAGACTTGGGGTGTAGTAGTGCTCATAACCGCTAAGGATATGTAGATCCTCACCCTCTTAAGATTGCTGATGTGCAATTTGGCGTGCCAGAACTGAGCCCTCGGGCAACTGTGTGACGTAACATCGATGCCCCATCGTGCTCAATGGGGCACTGCCTCCAGACCCAAAAATCACATTAATCAACCAGATGGCGAATTCTCCGATAAGAAAAGCGCCGGCGATGCCGGCTGTTATTCCCGCCATGAGTACTAACAAAGCATTGCCAGTGACCATGGATGCGAGGGCAACTCCAACAACTTCTCCTATCATCGCACCACCAATTGCTGCTGCAGTCGTTACAGCGTCACGCGCCGCGGTTTGAAGTGGATTGTCTGCTGAATATATGTCCCATACTAAAATTCCTGCAGCGAGAATAAGAACAGCTATGCCAGCAGCCCCAAAAATCTTTGAATACGCAGTTACATCAATATTTGCCCGTCCGGATTTAGATATGATTGTGCCGTACACCTACGTACATAGAAGCAAGTAAAGTATATAATATAGAAACAAGTTAAGAATATTGAAAATCACACATCGATAAGTTGACCAAACAAATTACAATATATAGTAGTAAATAATACTAATAGATGGTTTCATTTTTATGTACGTACGTACCCTGAGGTCTTTTCTTGTGGCTAATACAAAATTTCATGCTCATACAAAATTAATTAAGGTTTGAAGTTGGATTAATCCAAACGTCTGTAAAAAAATATGCATGTTTTCCAAACGTTTTGTCAAAAAATATGTGTTGTCTGTCCTCAACCTATAGATGTAGAATATAATTACTAGAAAGTAGAAAGCCCCTAATGCATAGCAATTACTCTACGAGTGAGGACTATTATCGACAAATTTAAAATAAATAAAAATTGAAGTAGAGTCATAAATTTGCAATAGGGTAATGTTAGAGAAACTAAATTTGTAGACAAAATGTTGTAAACTAAATGTTATGAAAGTTGATGATTGAACTATTACTTAACCGTTGATATATATGTTATTCATGTTGGTGACACATCATTTAATTTGGAATTTTTGTCTACAAATTTAGTTTCCTTAGTATTAATTATCCTAAAAATAGCAATACCAATCCTTACCTTTATCTTTTCAAAATCTTCAAGGTCTGCAAAACGACGTCTTCCGTATCCAAGCTCTGTCTGATACCTGCGTGAATGGTGCACCCATTAAAATTATTAAGAGACTAATGTTAGATCAAAGTAATTGTAGAATTTGTCAGAAAAAAGAAAGCAAAATTAGAAATTGTTTAAGCAATTTTTTTGGTCAAACAACTATTTGAACAAAATTAATTATTCTTGAATTTTGAAACTACACACATATGGGATTCCTGCTAAGAAGGGGTCCGTATGTTTTTGTGATTATATATATAGCTAATACACACACACACACAACATACGTACGCATACATACTTCTGCACTAGTTCTTCAAACGTCTTGCCGGTTTCCTTGATCCATCTGGAGTATTGGCGTGATGCGGGACTTTGACTACCCCTGGCGATCTCCAACGAGTCGTTCCTGAATTTGTGAGCTTCTTTTGCCAGCTCTTCCATATTGGTCACTTGATCATCCAGTTTACCACTGAGTTCATTGACATGCTTTTTAATCTTGTTTACGTAATCCATTCGCACATAAAAGTTTTTCACGAACTGGATTGCATGGTTGGCAGCGTTTTCAATATAACCGTAGATGTCGTGAGCAATAGAAGCCCGAACCTTGTCGCCGTGATCAAACCAAGGCTCCAACGTAGTAGCACTATCCAAAAGCCTTATCGCCGATTCATAACAAGCTTTGGAATCCTGGAGGTATTTCGCGAGTTTGGCTTCGTATTCGAACTGGATATTCTTAATGGCCTCAGCTTCTTGGTAGTAAAGTATACGAGCAAGCTTGCGCAGCTGCTCAGGACTGAGATAGGTAAAGTGATTAAATTCCGCCTGAGCCATATGACGGAGGAGGAGGAGTACAACAAAGGTGGTAGTAGGAGTACTAGTAGGTAGTGCAAGTCTTTTTAGGTAGGTGGATGCTTAGCTTAGTTCAAAGTGACAAGCTAGCCTATTTATAGTGAAGAAGTGGTCGGTACTTACTTTTTTGCTTCTCACAAGTACATTCTTGTTTAATGATGTTTGTTGTTTCTGTTTGATTTATTCAATATAACGTTCATATATAAAGATGAATGCGTACGTGAGACACTAAAAATGATGTATGTTTCATGCTTTCGTGGATAACAATTTTAAGGAGGCTATATTAGCTATATTTGGAGATCCCGAGTCTCTGCATTTACTTATCGTGCATGCTATATTTAGATCATTTTAATACTCTAACAATTATAATTAATTAATTAATTGTATTTCCTTATTTTTCTACATTGACATTGGCCAACGATAGATTATATATTAGATGAATAATGCTTGTGTTTCCTGCGCCCCCCCCCCCCACTTACGATTAATGAACAAACTTCACGATTGAAACCGTTCATTATCTATCATTATTTAAAAATCATATATGCAAAAAAAAAAAATGAATTTGGAGATCTTTAAGCAATTTATACGCAAAAAACAAATTGACGGTTCATCATGAGAATACTACTTGTCCCCAAGGTTATTGATTGGTTTAACAAATATAGATGACTAAACGACAATATCAACGAACTTTCTTTCTCTATAATCCACCTCAATGTCAATATCAACCGTTGATGTGAAACCAAAACGTTATTCACGTGATAGAGATTCCGTGAATGAGAGGGAAAATTCAAGATTGTGGAAGATTATTTCAGCTTTACTGGCGATTCGCGGCCAGCCTCGTTTTGCTTCTGTAAAATGGGTCAATTGAGGGAGATTTTCAAAGTTTGATGCACTGGTTCTTTCAGTTTTTGCCTCGTTCAAAACGTGTCATTGAGAAAGATTCTCAAAGTGTGATACACGAAGTGAGCTGTTTCCTTGTAGTGTGGACTTCTCTTCTTTCTTCCTGTTTAGCTGTTTCGGCCTTGTGGTTGTCTGTATCTCTACCCTTTGTGGCCTGTGGTCTTCCAGATCATCAATTTTCAAGTTTGATGCACTGGTTCTTTCAGTTTTTGTCTCGTTCAAAACGGGTCATTGAGAAAGATTCTCAAAGTGTGATACACGAAGTGAGCTGTTTCCTTGTGGTTTGGACTTGTCTTCTTTCTTCCTGTTTAGCAGTTTCGGCCTTTAGGTTGTCTGTATCTCTGCCCTTTGTGTGTTAAACGTAATGCATTTTCTCCTTGTAAGTTGTATCAGTTGTTAAGTACAGTTGTGTCTCTTGAGAAGAGCTATGTTTAGGAAGAGTTGTATCTCATTAGAAGTCAAGGGTTGTGTCTGCAACTCTTGGAACTAATCCAAGAGTTATGTCTTTAATGAAAAGGTCTGAATGTTATTATAAATAGCCAATAAGATGGCCTAGTGTTGTAATCAATTTGAAATCAATAAAAGCTTCAGTTTTCTGTTTAAACTCTTTTCCATATTCTCTCATATCCATCTTCCTCCAACATTGTGGCCTGTGGTCTTCCAGATCATCGATTTTCAAAGTTTGATGCACTGGTTCTTTCAGTTTTTGCCACGTTTAAAACTGGTCATTGAGAAAGATTCTTAAAGTGTGATGCAGGAAGTGAGCTGTTTCCATGTGGTTTGGACTCGTCTTCTTTCTTCTTGTTTTTAGCTGTTTCGGCCTTGTGGTTGTCTGTATATCTGCCCTTTGTGGCCTGTGGTCTTCCAGATCATCAACATCAAATCAAGCAACCCATGTGGGCTAATTCAAAATGAATTAAATTAAACTTTGAACGAAAATTAAGATTGTGACTGTTGATTAACGAGAAAAAGTGCAACCTTTGCCTTTAATATATAATTATTGACGTCACTTAGTATTACGGTTTAATATTATTTATCTTCACTTGTAAATGAAAAGCCTTAGGTTTGACTCTCACCAAATGTGTCTTTGAATTACATTAAGCGATTTATACGTATAAAACAAATCGACGGTTCATCATGAGAATGCTACTTGTTACCAAAACTATTGATTGGTTTAACACATATAGATGACTAAACAACAATATCAACGAACTTCTCAATGACAATATCAACAAACTTTCTTTCTCTAGAATCCGCCTCAATGTCAATATCAACTGTTGACGTGAAACCAAAACGTTGTTCACGTGATAGAGATTCCGTGAACAAGAAGGAAAATTCAAGATTGTGGAAGATTATTTCAGCTTTATTGGGGATTCGCGGCCGGCCTCGTTTGCTTCTGTAAAATGGGTCAATTGAGGGAGATTTCCAAAGTTTGATGCACTGGTTTTTTCAGTTTTAGCCTCGTTTAAAACAGGTCATTTGAGGGAGATTCTCTAAGTGTGATACACGATAAATTTTTCATTGTGACTGAAATACGTGTGGTACATCATGTGTTTTTATGTAAGTGGTTGAAAGTTTTAATTTTTAAGTTATTAACTTTTTAACATACATATCCCATCATTTGTATAGTAACACATGGTATATCACCTCGTGTGCCAGTCACATTGAAAAACTCTGGTGATACACAAAGTGAGCTGTTTCCACGTGGTTTGGACTTGTCTTCTCTCTTCTTGTTTAGGTATTTCGGTCTTGTGGTTGTCTGTATCTCTGCCCTATGTGGCCTGTGGTCTCTCCAATCAAGCAGCCCATGTAGGCTAATTCAAAATGAATTAAATTAAACTATTTGAACGAAAATTATATCTAATGAGTTCCTGAATAAGGTTGTGACTGTAAAATTAACGAGAAAAAGTGCAACTTTTGCCTTTAATATACAACTGTTGACACTACTTAATTAGTACTACAATTTAGTGGTATTCCTCTTCACTTGTACAAGTGAGAGACCTTAGGTTTGACTCTTACTAAAGGCGACTTTGAATCACATTATTGCTAACCTATTGTGAGGTTTAGCCCACTCTCTCATCCCTTAGTGTAGATAATATTGTTTGTTAAAAAAATACAATTGTTGACGCTACTTAATACTACGGTCTATTGGTATTCCTCTTCATTTGTAAATAAGAGGTCTTAGGTTCGATTCTCGCCAAAGGCGAATTTCAACCACATTTGCTAGCCCATTGTGATGTTTAACTCACCCTCCCGCCCCCTTAGACCATCTCCAACTCTTGGGTTAAAACCTAAAATTTTTAACTCAGAAACTGTTTTTCTCCTCCAACCCTTTTGGGTTAAATTTTTAGCCCGAGATTATTAAAGAATGAATTTAGGATAATTTTTTTAGGCTATCCTAATCTAATTTTATGAACATTTTAACCTAAAAATATTTAGATTCTAATAAATATTGAAAATCAATAAACTGACACCATGAAACTCGTGAAACACTATATATGAAAGAAAATGAAACACATGAAAGAAATTTTTTTATTATTATTTTAGCCATTGGATTTAAATTTGGACCGTTAGATTTTTTATTTTTTATCGTTAGATTTGATCATATTAAATCTTAGCCGTTGGATTCAATGAATTTATAAATATAAAGCTAAAAAAAATACACATACATGGTGGGACAGCCCCACTAACCGAAGGGGTTTCTCTCCAAAGAAAGAGAACTATTTTGAAGAGTCACTAATATATATATAGTCATTAATAAATTAATTAACTGCGTCATACAAGTTCTTGTGAGTCATATCATCATAACTTAGAAATTAAGTAAGTCTTTGAGAGAGTTTAGAACAATGGTGGTTCGCTAGGGCCTTATGATTACTATTGTAAGGACGAGGTCATTGTATTTAGGAAACAAGCGCAAAATCAACCATGAGCACCATAGTGAGATGCATAAATTGTCTTAAGGAGAGAGGACCAAGTTCTTGACTCAACCGCAATTTTCTGTTTTTCTAACCATATTATGTGCATTGGACATTGTATATGGTTAGAGTTCGTAATTCAATTGGTATATACTTGCAAGAATTATTTCTTGATTTTGTTTGTGATTAAGATATAACAATTACACCATATTTTTCAACAGTTATATACATCTCTGCCAAACTGGAGGGTCCGCAACCTTTCATGAGTTTCTTATCCCCATCCCTCAAGAGTATCTCCAATATTGGAGTAGGCAAATGTGTATTCAATCCATTTTGATGAGTCACATATAGAGGCATAAACAAATCGGGCCCCACACCTCTCTCTACAATAAAGTAATCCATGTAAAGGAAAACAACAAAAATAAAAGATACAAATAGATGTTAAAGATGAAACAAAATAAAAAAATGTGCCTACTTAGTTTTTTTATTATTCCATTAAAGTGACACACTCTTGGTATGAGGTAATTGAATAAGCAATTTACCGTGTCAGCCATTCTAGTACAATATAATTTTATCCATTTCATCTTCTTACGCCTTTAAAGAAAATAAACTCACGGAACTCACGTAGGAGCAGAAATCTGTACTCTTGGAGAAGGGCCTCGCTGTCACAATTGGTACAGACATATAACTTTGAAAATATTGTTCACGTGATAATGTGATTCCATGCATGCGGCATGCATCCCTCACGTTTTTTATTTTTATTTTTATTTTTAATAATAGTGATTCCAAAGCTAGCTGCATCATGAGAGCGTAACCGTCTTTTCTTTTTCTTTTCTTAAGGGACATTTCAGACTTTTCCTTTTGGTCGACATCCCTGCTCTGCTCATGGGATTATAAATACGCATTACCTCTGATAGAAATGCTTTAGAGGAAAATCAAGAGAGAGAGAGAGAGAGAGAGAATTAATCAAGTTAAGATGGCGTATAACGTTTTTGGCAACCCCATAACGGATGAAACTTTGAAGGGGATGCCAGAGTATGCCGACAAGCAAATAGGAAGATTAGACAGGGCATACGTGGCATTGAATATGAAAAATGCCGCGGAGAAGGACTTCAACGCTCGAACACATGTGGAGAAACTGAAGGAGCAGTATGGCGACGGAGTCTCCACACTCTGCCTTGTTTACAATGCAACTGGGGAGACCATAAGATATGCTTATAAGAAAGATTGGTATGGGCACATCGGGAACGCACCATACCCACCACTGATTGCAAATGGTCAGTGGGGTGCGTTTCTGCACGTCAAAACTGCCGGAGAGTCTTCTGGATCCAATGCTGCTGTTGTGTACCGAGGCCTAAATATTGTTAACGAGGAATGCGACTGGATGTTGTCTTGGAGCAACCCATGGGACAGGACTAAATCGGACAACACGGTGAGTATTAATGACTCTTTTTTTATATATTAACGATATTATATTATTTAGTATTTACACTAACGACTAAGAAAAATTAAACACATTTGACATTTCTTAAATACTTGCGATATGCACGTAAGTGCAGGTCATTACAGAAATTCGAGGCCTTAATCACTTTGAATCTTATTGGAGCTTAATCTATGGTTACTTGGAGAAAGGTCAAGCGTACAGCAAGGACAGATGGAATGGATGCGTGTCAATCATGTCAACTGGCAGTGACACTTCCCCAATTGTTGAAGCAATACTCACTCTAGAAAATGTTTAAGCTTGTTTATGCATTTGTAATACTTTATTTTCTCATATGTGCGGGCCTTTCAATTAACCTGGGATGCATAATAAAATGGTGTCCACCAAATACTATCCCATGTTAATTCTCTCCACCTTCTCTCTTGCCGTCATCTCCCCTCTTCGGTAAAGTTGCGAACAAAAAAAGAACTTTCACATGGATGCTGTGTGGTTTCTTATGAATATTTTTTGGGCAACATGAGGATTCTTACGATGGATGACTGAAATAGGTGCTTTAGATTTATCCTCTTACAATGGTTAATTTCTAAATATAAACTCCCGTATATTAAAATATCTAAATAAAGCTCAATTTTTAAAATTGATGCCATGTAGGATAAAAGACGTCCATACATTTTAATTTATTTCCAAAACCATCATCCCTATATGGCTATTGCGTTTTTTTTTAGACATTTAATTTATTATTTGTGTTTGTCAAACAACATTCAGTTTGTTTGAGTTCTTTTCTCTTTGCTTTTAAGTGAAATCCCCCAATCCAAATCTTAATTTAGTCTAAATTCCCCAATTCGAGAAACAAAGAAAAATAAAGAAGAAATGTTTGTTTCACTACAAAATCCTAGAAAAAAGAAGTAAATTTGCTATGACGTCGGGAAAAAAACCTAATGGATAAATTACACAAAATTACCTTACTTAATTATGGGTCGAACCACAATTTCATACCCCAACTTATAAATTTGTTGTAATGTCAAACATCTATTAGATTTTCTGTCAATTTGGCCGTTAATGATGACGTGACAATAGCGGGACCCATTATTTCCCTTATTGGAATAAAAAATAAATTTTTATTAATAAATTATTAATTTCTTATTAACAATTATTAATAATTTATTAATCTTTTTATTAATAATTCAACAATTATTAATAAATTATTAATTTTTATTTAACAATGTATACTTTTTGTCTCCTTTTTCTCAAGGCTCTCACCTTCTCCCTCACTTTCTCTATCTACTCTAACTTGCAGAGAAACAATGGCAGCCATGGTTGTTGTGGCTACTCTTCTCTTAATTAACGAACTTCTTTTTGGCTGCTATTCACATCTCTTCAAATCCAGCTATTCACATCTCTTCAAATCCAGATACCGAACCTCTCTTATCATTCAACCAAGTCTCTCGACTCATCCTCGAGAACTGTTAAACAAGAGTCCAATAGAGTATAGAACTATTTTTTCTCTGTTATTATCAAATCATTGTTGATACGTATTATCGTATACTTCAGATATAAATGGGAACCTCTATTCCAATAGGACTCTTTGTAATCTTAATCACATGTAACTATCTATATGGCAGCAAGCGTGAATGAAATTAAACGCTTCCAGCATATTATTTCCACTTAGTTTAACAATTCTACAAGAACCTCGACCTCTGCAGCCTTGCCGTCGATCCACTAGGATTCGTCTTCCCAGATCGGCCTTGCCACAGTCACCGCCCCCAACGCTCCCATCCCAAAACCATCACCTCCTTCTTGCCCTCCTCCTCACTCTACTCGCACTCCAAACCCTCACCCACACCAAAACCTCCCGCCCCCGCCGCCACAACCTTCACCAAGTCGTCTGTCAGTCCAATGGGTTCGAGCGGAGCACATCAGGCTAGAGATGGTTTTCAAAAAATTGAAAACCGAAAAAAAGTGGACCGAACATCTAACCGAAAAAGGAAAAACAGAATTGAACCGAACTTTATTGGTTCAGTTTCGGTTTTGGAGGTTCGAAAACCGAACCAAACCAAATCCTTTTACACTTTATGAATGTATATCAATGATGTTTCTTTTGTGAAACTTTGTTACAAGTTTGAAACTAAGCAAGGGTTTTTTCAAGGAGCATATTTGGTTCAATTAGGGAGGATATTTCATTGGTTATAGAAAAAAGTTTTGGAAGGCTTCGAACTTGGAAGAGTTCTCTATTTGTTTGCTTTTAGAATGAATACGATGTTCATTTTTATTTGGAATTGAGGTTGTTAATAGAATATGTTTGGTTTATATAATATACATACAACTTCCTTTCTAAATTTCATATTAAAAAAAGATCAAGTATCATAAATAAAAAATATAAAAAAAAAAACGACACGAACGGAACCAAACCAAATCGAAAAAAAAAAAATCGAACCGAAAGAAACCAAAAGAAAATCAAACGGAACCGAAGTTTTGGTTCGGTTTTGATTTTGGCCAAAAACCGAATTGAATGAAACCGAACACCCCTACATTAGGCTCCAGATCTGGTCTGGCCTTCATAAAAAACGGGTCTGAGCATACCATCAAGCTCCAGATTTCCTGAACACAACGCTACAGCCTACAGACAGGGTTGATTCAAAGCAGTCGGGTCTGGGCTTCGTAAAAAAGGGGTTCGAGCAGTGCAGGTAGGTCGACGACATGGGAGTGCCAACGAATGCAGATGCAGGTTTGTGGTTGGTTGCAGGCGAGATGCAGGTGCGGCGAAGTTGTAAGAGAGATGCAGGTACGGCGAAGTTTTAGCCTCGTTTAAAACGGGTCATTGAGGGAGATTCTCAAAGTGTGATACACGAAGTGAGCTGTTTCCATGTGGTTTGGCCTCGTCTTCTTTCTTTTTGTTTTTAGCTGTTTCGGCCTTGTGGTTGTCTGTATATCTGCCCTTTGTGGCCTGTGGTCTTCCAGATCATCAAATCAAGCATCCCATGTGGGCCAATTCAAAATGAATTAAATTAAACTATTTGAATAAGGACAGTTTTAACGAAAAGTTCGAGGTACTGTTCACTTTAACAAAAAAATCACATTTTTATCAAACCTGGTACTATTTACTTTACTCTTTATTTTGTCCTTATCGTTAAAACTCAAAGTTTTCAAACCCTTTTCATTAGTTTTCCTTTGAATAAAAGATAAAACAGATGTTAAAGATCAAATAAAATAAAAAATGTGCCTACCCTTATTCCGTTAAAGTGATGCACTCTTGGTATATAAGGTAATTGAATAAGTAATTTACCGTGTCAGTCATTCTCTTGGTATGATATCCATACATCATTTTTTACTTCTCACACACCTTTCTAATTTTCGACAGTCAAATCGGATGAATTGAAAAAGATCAATGAACATAAATTAACAAGGAGTGTGTAAGAAGTAAAAAAATGAGTGTGGATAACACATCCCTACAATTTTATCCATTTTATTTTCTTACGCCATTGAAGAAAATAAACTCACGGAACTCACGTAGGAGGAGACATCTGTATTTTTGGAGAAGGGCCTCACTGTCACAATTGGTACAGACATATAACTTTGAAAATATTGTTCACGTGATAATGTGATTCCATGCATGCTGCATGCATCCCTCACGTTTTTTTATTTTTATTTTTTAATAATAGTGATTCCAAAGCTAGCTGCATCATGAGAGCGTGACCGTTTTTTCTTTTTCTTTTCTCAAGGGACATTTCAGACTTTTCCTTTTGGTCGACATCCCTTCTCTGCTCATGGGATTATAAATACGCATTACCTCTGATAGAAATGCTTTAGAGGAAAATCAAGAGAGACAGAGAGAGAATTAATCAAGTTCAGTGTAAAGATGGCGTATAACGTTTTTGGTAACCCCATCACGGATGAAACTTTGAAGGGGATGCCAGAGTATGCCGACAAGCAAATAGGAAGATTAGCCAAGGCATATGTGGCGTTGAATGTGAAAAATGCCGCGGAGAAGGGCTTCAAGGCTCGAACACATGTGGAGAAACTGAAGGAGCAGTATGGCGACGGAGTCTCCACACTCTGCCTTGTTTACAATGCAACTGGGCACACCATAAGATATGTTTATAAGAAAGATTGGTATGGGCACATCGGGAAGGCACCATACCCACCACTGATTGCAAATGGTCAGTGGGGTGCGTTTCTGCACGTCAAAACTGCTGGAGAGTCTTCTGGATCCAATGCTGCTGTTGTATACCGAGGCCTAAATATTGTTAACGAGGAATGCGACTGGATGTTGTCTTGGAGCAACCCCTGGGACAGGACTAAATCGGACAACACGGTGAGTATTAATGACTCTTTTTTAATTATTGTTATTATATTATTTACACTAACGACTAAGGAAAATTAAACACATTTGACATCTCTTAAATACTTGCGATATGTACGTAATTGCAGGTCTATACAGAGGTTCGCAAAGCTGGCCACTTTGATACTGCTTGGGACGAAATCTATAAAAACTTGGACAATGTTCAAGAGAACATAAAGCACGCATCGAATGGATGCGTGTCAATCATGTCAACTGGCAGTGGCACTTCCCCAATTGTTGAAGCAATACTCACTTTAGACCTTCCCGTAGAGATGGTCAATAACGTTTTTGGCAACCCCATCACCGATGAAACTTTGAAGGGGATGCCGGAGTATGACGGCAAGGAAATAACAAGATTAGACAGGGCACGCGTGGCATTTAATATGAAATATGTCGGGGAGAAGAGCCTCGACGCTCGAACATATGTGGAGAATCTGAAGAGGGAGTATGGCCTCGGAATCTCCACACTCTGCCTTGTTTACAACGCAACTGGGTACATGATAAAATTTCATGCTAGGAACGATTGGCATGGGCACATCGGAAAGGCACCATACCCAGATGTGATTTTAAATGGTCAGTGGGGTGCGTTTCTGCACGTCCAAACTGCCGGAGAGTCTTCTGGATCTAATGCTGCTGTTGTGTACCGAGGCCTAAATAATGTTAGCGATGAATGCGACTGGATGTTGTCTTGGAGAAACAGGACTGGCACTGACACCACGGTGAGTATTAATGACTCTTTTTTGATATATTAACGGTATTATATTATTGGATAAAGTACAAAAAAACTATCTCAACTATTAGTCTCATAACACTTTCATATCTCATCTTTTAAAATTGATAAAGTATGACATTGACACAAATTCGTAAGATAAGGTATGACATTGTCAATTTTAAAAGATGAGGTATGAAAGTGTCGTGACACCAATAGTTGAGGTAGTTTTTTGTACTTTACCCTATATTATTTAATGTAAATATGACTTTAACTCCTCAAACTCAATTTATTTCATATAAAATCTGACATAACTTTTTTACTCAATGACTACTCCACATATGCAAATTCATTAAGAGTGTTACTAGACTCGCCCCAATATCTTATCTTTCCACCCACATTATAATCTCACCCACCTCAAAAAGATGAAAAAGTTAAAATGTTATTTTTCCACTCACTATTATTCTTAAAATAACCTTTAATATATATGCTATAATATATCTCTTCCTCCTCTACTTGCACTTGCAAAAAACTGAAATCAAATGATTAAACACCTTCGAAAACGAGTGTGAAATTTGAGAGAGAGAGGACATGAACAAAAATGAAATGGTGGTGTTATATATGAAGGAAGAAAGAAGTGACAGAGAGGTAAAGAGAGGTCCAGGGAGAGAAAATAAAGGGGTGGGAAGAAAAGGACCACTAGCGTGATGTGGATTCTCTCACTCGTCTTGTCTTTTTTGTTTCAGTTTTTTTTTTTCAAGTATGAAAATGGAGCATGAGAACAAAATTTTGAGAATATGCTCTGTTGGGTTCTTTCCAATCAAAGTTGGTTCAATTGTCAAATTTACATTCTTCATAGTTGAGGACGCATTTTTCAAGATAATCTGACCCAACATCTCTCAACGCAACTCAAGGGATGATGAAGAGAGAAATTTTTCTTTTTTCTTTTTTGTGCTAGTCCTTGATGTCATTTTATAAAAGGGTAAAATTGATACTAAATTTTTTATTAAAAAATGGGGTGAATTAATAAGACAGTGAGGTGGGTTTATCACCACTCTTCATTAATTATGTTTGACTTTACACATTTTAAAATTTTCGAATGTCTAAAATAACCCTTTTTGCATGTTTAATGTGCACAATTAAAAATATGCAGATTTTAAGGAGGATTAATGATTTTACAAAAATTTAAAAAATTTAAAAAGGCATTAATATTCTAAATGCATTGCATGTTATATGAGAATTCAGGATTTCCACGTTTTGTAATTAATTTGGTTGATTCATGTTTCTCTCATTCCATAAAATTTGCTTCTAATTTGATATAGGAATTAATTTGGAAAGTTTTCTTAAATATATTTTTTTAAGTGAAATAGTCTATCTTTTAAAATATTTATCAATAAATAATGTTACCTATAATTTTTTTCTTTTGCCAACTATAAATTTTTACCATAATTTGTCTATCGTATCAAATTTCTGGAGTAATAATGTACTTATTATTAAGTTTTACAACACTTATGTATCTAAACAAATAATGTACTTACTGTTTAGTTTTAGCAAAAATAATTTACCTACTGTGTATAATTGGATGTACCTATTGTTTAATTTTATAAAAAAATTAATGTATGTACAAAAATAATTTATCTATTATTCAAATTTTAAGTTTAAAATTTATCTGTTCTTATTTAACAATAATGTATCCACAATTTATTTTTGTATGAATATAATTTACCTACTTTTTAATTTTATATGAAACTAATTTACCTACTGTGACAATAATCTATCTACAATTTTACATAAAAGATTTACCTTTTTTTTTACAACAATAGTGTATCTACAATTTTGTTTTTGTATGAATATAATTTACCTACAATTTAACTTTTCAAAAAATGCATCTTCTATTTTATGTTTTACTATTATATATATGTTTCTGTGTTCGCAAAATAATTTATCTAAAGTTATATAGTTAAGAGATATGGTAATGAATTATATTAGTTCATTATTAGACTGATAAATAATGGTTGTATGAGAACAGTTATAGAAAGTTGTGGCACAAATTGTAAATAATTTATATTAATAGGTTACTTATTTTCTTATGTGGCAATTTATTTAAATTTTGGGTTTTTATTAGATGTTTATTTATAAATAGGTTTTTATCTGAGTATATGAGTTGTATAGACCTATATCTAAACAATCCTAACAATAATATATATTATGTACAGTAACGATTAAGGGAAGCTAAACACATTTGATATCTCTTAAATACTTGCAATATGAACATAATTGCAGGTCCATACAGAAGTTCGCAGAGCTGGCGACTTCGATGCTGCTTGGGACGAAATCTCTACACACTTCGGAATGGCGTCCACAACGCACATATCGAATGGATGGGTGTCAATCATGTCAATCATGTCAATCATTTCAACTGGCAATGGCCCTTCCCCAATTGTTGAAGCAATACTCACTTTAGAAAATGTTTAACTTTGTTTTGTGTGGATTGTCTGCCCTCCCATTTTCATACTTTTTCCATTCTCTTTTATTTTGTGTGATCACGGTTAAGTCACGTCAATATTTTATATTCTTATTATTTTATATTTTATTATTTTTATAAAAAAATTAATATAAAATATTGACGTATCTTAACCTTGACCACACAAACCAAAAAGGATGAGAAGAGTATAGAAATGGGAGCGCAGACAATCAACCTCCTTTTGCATTTGTAATACTTTATTTTCTCGTATGTGCGGGGCCCTTCAATTAATCTGGGATGCATAACAAAAAGGTGTCAACCAAATACTATCCCATGTTAATTCTATTATTACAATAAAAGGCCTGTAGTTTGAATTTGAATCTACTAAGCTTAATATTGTACTATTTCACAATAACGGAATGGATTCCAAGTTTCTATATTTACCATTTGTGCATTTACGTACATTTAGACAAATTTTGATCATTTGGTTAATCTAACGTAATTTAATCCATCCACATTGGATTTTGTTTGAGATCACCTTCACACCATATCACTCTGTGCCTCGCTGCCATTCTCCCCACCCTTCTCTCTTGCCGTCTTCTCCCCTCTTCTCTAATGCAATGGGACAGAACGCGTCCGTCCTATGTTTGGTGCGCTAAATTATGTGGAAAGCGCTGTCTCACAAAACGAAAATGGGTTAAATTTTCATTCCGTCTTTCCCCCCCCCCCTAGAACAAGTCGTTCCATCCCATGGAACACAAAAATAATAAAATTTTAAGACAAAAATACCCCTTAGCTTTTTCAATATTTACACCATCTAAATCATACAACAAACACTAACTATCATCTTCTCTTCTCTGCCGCTGTGAACTTCTTTAGCTTTGTATCTCCCCTTCGCAACCTTCCTCCTCATCCTCTTCCATGTAGCCTCTCTGTGAACTTCAACTTTGCGTCTCCGTTCCAGGTTCAATCTGATTGTGATTGTGTAGCCTCTCGGTCTCTCTTTCTTTGTATTTTGTAGTGCTTCGATCTGCCCAATACTGATCTGCAACCAAAGATCCGCCTCTGTTTATCTGCTTCCACAGAGGTATCTCTCTATCTGGATTCATTTTTTCAGTGTTCATGTTTCGATTTTTATGTGCTGAAATCTATAAATCTAATGTCTTTGGGGGTTTTGTTGGATTGGATTGGGTTACATGTTTTGGATTTTCCTCTATTGGATTGGGTTCTATGTTATTTTTTTAAACCTAGTACATTTTTGTTGCCCCAAAATCTTATGTTGTGATGTTTCGTTTTTGAAAAGAGTCATAGAAATGGCAGAAGAATGCTCTTTCAAGCATGAATATCCTCAGGGCTTATTTGTTTGGTAATTTGCTTTATATTTAGTTGTGTTACTCTTGCGTTTCAAATGAACTGGAGATCTCAAGTTCCTGCCGGGGAACGGGGAACCTCACCCTCCATGTGTTTCTTGGAAATTTCTTATAAGTCGCAACGTACAGTTTTGAACTTCATTGCTGCTCAAAATATAGTCATTTTATATCTAGTTTTCTGTACATTGACCTTCTAAATGTTAAACAAAAAACACAGTGACTATTTTAATTGAACACAGAATCTTAGTGCTCGATTTTGATTCCCCTCACCAATATATATGATTGTTGAGGATAATTGCTTGACTTAGAAGTTTTTGATTTCTAGTACGGGGGAAAAAGCTAGAGTTTCATGGGGCTGTTTGACATTGGCACTTTTTTGAAACATTTGGTTTGTGTGTAGTATAAGAATTTTGAGGATTATAAAGGAATGGGAGTAGATGAACTATAGGGTAGAGTTAGATACTAGGCATCAGTTTCGAATGAGTTCATGGATTATTCTCTTTCTTGTCTTAGAAATTTCATAGTTACACATTTATTATCATCTTACATGTCTTCACTGTCTTCTAATTCTATACAGTATTTAGGATATATGGTATGCTGACTATAATACACGGATTTCCCAGGAAGGAAATGCCCATCCTTTGCTCTATTTCATATCAGCGTCTCAAATACTTGATATTTTCATTCTTAGTTTGGAGCTTTGTTCTTGAATATGGACACAGACAAATGCATCTTTCGAAATTTCACCTTTTCATTGCAGCATCTCTTTGTTTGCATTAATTTTTAATGACTTTGGTTTTTGCAAGACTGAACTGCATTTAGGTCATATAGCATTAGTCAAATCCTCAGATGGTAACACTCTCAGATTTTCAGTGCATGACAAAGTTGATGCTCCACTTTAAGAATTGCAACTAGAATATGATGCTCCTCTTTGTTTTACCATTTAATCATACGCTTGTAATTGAATCCTGCGTATGTTGATGCTCCACTTTAAGAATTGCAATTAGAATATGATGCTCCACTTTGTTTTACCATTTAATCATACGCTTGTAATTGAATCTTGCGTATGTTGATGCTCCACTTTGTTTTACCATTTAATCATATGCTTGTAATTGAATCCTGCGTATGTTGATGCTCCACTCATTCATGTGTTGTTTTTTTGCATGTGAAGGTATGGATGAATATGAGACTCAATCCGTGAAGGTTGGGATAAAGCAGTTACTGAAATGAAGAATTTAGGTGAAAGTTTTACTTTCGGAGAAGCGAAAGCCAGGTTACCTTCTGAGCTTCAGGCCATGGGTCTATGTGACGACTCGTCCCTAATTTTCCTATGTAATTTCTCCCCAAGTATGTGTATTGACGATTATGCCCTTATTGGCAAGTGATGTGGATTTATTCTTATCGCTTTCCTTTTTATTTCTCGATATCGCATTTAAATTGTACACCCTAGTACGAGTAGGCGTAGATTTTAAAGTGTAAAAATATCTACTTTGGATAGATTTCGATTTCCTTTTACTGTAGGAAATCTAAAAACCTATCCATTGGATCCCCTTTTTATCCTACCCGTGCACCCTTCCATTATTTCACTCCCTCACCTATCCCATCTCTTCTTCATTTTCTGTCCCCCAATCAGAAAAAGGAAAAAGAAATGAACTATCTCTCTCTCCCTCGCCGAACCCTTCTTCCTCTATGCAACCATCACAAAAACACACCAAAACTCACAAACGTGACAAACCAACTACACCATTGTGATCATCTCAATCCCACGATCATAACCATGTCCTTGAAATTTGGTGTGGACGAGTTTTGACTCACCAACTCAGAAGGTCGACTCGGCAAGTTCGACATATCAATTTTCAAGCCATTTATGGCTTAGGTAAGCTTTGAGAAACCCTTAAAACCTTCATTTCACTTCTATGGGTTGTTATTGATCTCTTGTTTGTGTCTTGGACGTATGGTTTTACCCAAAAAACTCGAAAAGAAGGAGAACCTGCAATTTTTCAGTTAAGGGGTCGTGACCATTTGGTCATTTTTAACCCATTTTTCTGGTCAACCTCGACCACATCTGGACTCCTGCTAGGTACAAACTTGTTCTCTACATTCCTAACTTCAAAATGGCTTTTGAATCACTGAGTTTGGTTAAGTAACGAGTTAGAAATCACCTCTGGAAGTTAGGAAGAAAATTTCAGCCGTGGTCATTTGGCCACTTTCAGGCCAAATTTCTGAATAACACGGACTATATTCGAACTTTCTGTGAATTGAGATCGGTACATCACATTCCTAGCTTTAATTTGGCTTTTGTAGAAGTGAACTTGGTTGAGAATCGAGCTCGTTAGGAGCTCTGGAAGTTGGCCAAAAATTTTGCAAAACTGCAGATTTTAGCGAGGAAGGCGAGTACAGTGTACTCGCGGGGCGTGTAGGCGCGCGTGGCCAGCTTGTGCAGCCTCTCCGGCCGGCGCGTGGTTGACACGTGTGTGTTCGTGTCGTCGAGTAGATCAATTTCATATATTTAAACCCTAGGTTTGAGCAAACTATGGGGGTTTTATTTAGGTTTTCGTTATGTGCTTTAATTAATGTTATTTTAGTTATTTCACATATAGGGGAAACTTATCCCGAGGATTTTCGAGGCCAAGCTAGGCTCGAGGGCTACGACCCAGCAACGTACTTGTGAGTGGGCAGTTGTTTTATACCTATACATATTTATAGTTTCCATAAATGCGTCTTTATTTCATTTTACGCCTATATTGCCTAGTATCATTATTGTGATATGAATTGTGATAAATGCTGCTATATGATTGTGATATTACTGTCTTGGCATTCATACATATTTGTACATGCTCATTTTTCTGCACCCGATGTTAGTACTCGCCCTAGGGCCAGGGCCAGTCCTTCACATGTATGTTCACATCCGCACCATTCGCTCGCCTTGGATCCAAGTTTAGGTGCCAGTCCTGTCAGGTATATTGCATTAGGCAATCCGACTTGTATGTGATGTGCTTTTGCACCAGTCTTCACGTGATCGTAGTACTATAGCATATTGATTACACCCAGTCATGTTCGTGTCAGAATCTATCTGTTCAAACTTATGTGTCAGCTTAGATGGATGAACACTTAGTTATACTTGATTATCACATGATTATTACTGTGGCATTCGATACATCATTACTTGGCATATTTCTGATTATTATACTGCTTTAATATTATCGAATTATCGTTTATATACTTGAAAAGTATGTTTTGAGGAAACTATACTTGTTTTACGCACTACTACAAAATTATCTATAACTAGCGGTTTAAAAACAGACAAAAAAACGTAAATTACTGTTGTATTTTAAGCAAAATCCGACAAAAAATGGATGCAATGGCGGATATAATAAGCGACAAATTTGCCAGCGTCAGGAAATGAATTTTCCGACAGAAAATACTATAAAACCGATAGAAATCCTGTCGGTTATATTCGACAGGATATATATTTATAATAATTAAATAATGAAATTTCTGTCTGATAAAACTGACAGAAAGTACAAAAACCGCCAGAAATTCTGTCGGCTATAACCGACAGAGAGTTTATTAATAAGAATAAATAAAAGCAATCTTGTCGGCTAAAACCGACAGAAAATATATTAATAATAAAAAAAATATTTCTGCATTAACTCTAAAACATTGTAAAAATGGCTGCCACACCCACGTTCTTTCATCGTCACCATCCTCACACTCACAGCTCTAATTTCAGCAACCCAACAACAACAACAGCACAAACATGCAAGCTCACCATTAAACCACTCCATGCTTGCATCACTGATCTAACTCTAAACCCAGCAAAACCATGCAAACCCGACAAACCCTTTATGGGTTATCTCGGTATGTACCTCATCTGCTTCTCCTCCTGCTCTTATGCTCCACCTCCGCATCTGGGTTGCAGCATCAGCACCATAATGTTGTGCTAACCGTTCTGAGCGACGACATCCGCTCGTAGCACCACCACCAACAGCATCCAACCCACTGAAATAAACAACACAAAATTCTTCAAGTCAGAGAGAGAGAGAGACAGAAGGGGGAGAGAGAGACACAGACAGAGAGACAGAGAGAGAGAGACACACACACACACACAGAAAGAGAGAGTGTTACCTTCTTCTTCACCATATTCGAACTGGAAGTAAATGAGGAGAGAATAGAAGGCGAAGGAAATGAGGAAAGGAGAAAATGAGGGAGGGAAAAGCACCGGTTCAAGAAAGAGATTGAGGGGTTTTATTTTGAAAAATTTTATTACTGTCGGTTAAAACCTATAGAAACATTTTTTTTAAAAATAAAAACCGACATAAACATTTCAGAAAAAAAAATGGTGGCAAAAATGCCGCCAAAATTCCATCTGAAAATTTTAAATTCTCGCCAAAAATTTTGTTACGATTTTTAAAAATAAAATAATAATTGTTTGGTTTAATAAATAAATAAATAATATTTATTTAAATAGAATATGTTTTAAAAATTAAATAAATAATAATTTTTACATTTTTGGTTTAATTGAAAATAATCCATGTAAAATATGCGATAAATAAATAAAAAAAGAATTGTACAATGAAAATGTCATCACACAAACTAAACATTGTCTAATCAATAATTGAAAAACATAAATAAAAATTTAGCACAAATTACTTTTCCCACTTCAAAATTTAGGCAAATTTAACGGAGATATGCATTCTACTAAATTAGTTTCAATGATCTAACCGTCAACAAGATCGCATATGTAAAAAATCGTAAAAAACAAACATTTAGAGATTACGTAACGGAACAAAAGTTTTCGACGGTTATAAACGAAAATTCACAATTTAACGGTTATTTTAGCTTCGATTTTAATGATTTTTTTACAACTACACTCCTCGACCCTATACGAATGTAATGAATAAATTTGATCTTCAATTTAAAATATTTACACTAGTGGATAACACAAAATCTTATTTTATACTTAATGGAAGTATAACATTAACTCTAAGTGTTTGTTTAATCTATCATTTTGATGCAATACGCGTTCTACAAAGTGTTTTTCAACGATCCAACCGTCAAACTTGTTTGTACACACTCCGAGATCGCATACAAAAAAATCACAAAAAACAAACATTCAGAGATTATCTTATTGAAACTAATGTCAATTTACATCAATTCCGCCAAATTTGTTCGGATTTTTTTAAAAATAATTTAATTGGGAAAAAATAATAAATAATTTAATGAATTTTTTTTAAATAAATTTTAATGGTTTAAATCTCAATTATCGTAATTCGTTTTGATCACACAACTTGTTATCATAATTTGAACATATAAAAATGCATCAAAACAAATTAATCATTCTACAAATTGTTTTAACTAACAAGATCACATCTAAAAACAAAACATTAGAGATTACGTAACAAGTTTTCGACGTAACAAAATCACATTTAACGGTTATTTTTAGCTCGATTTAATGATTTTTTACATAAACCCTATACATAAAGATCAAATTACAGTTTCACAAATTTATTTTATATTTAATAGTTAACATTAAGTTATCATTTTGTGCTACATTTTTAAAAACAAAGAATACAAAGAAAATACTTTACAAAAGTTATAAACCAAAAATCACATTTCGGTTACTTTAGCTACGATTTTGATGATTTTTACAGTACCTCCTCCTTAAGAATGCATTGAATTTCGATCTTCAATTTAACAATTTTTTAGTGAATACCACAAAATCTTATTTTATACTTGATGGGGAAGTATAACATTAACTTTAAATGTTTTTTTAATCTACCGTTTTGACTCGATATGCATTCTACGAAACTTTTTTCAACGATCCAACCGTTAAACTTATTTGTACACACTCCGAATTTCATTACATAAAAATTGTAAAAAATTAAATATTCAGATTTTACGTAACGGAACAAAAGTTTTCGAATAAACGAAAATCACAATTTAATGGTTATTTTAGCTCCAATTTTAATGATTTTTACAACTACACTCCTCGACCCTATTGCCAAATAAATTTGATCTTCAATTAAAATATTTACACTAGTGGATACCACAAAATCTTATTTTATACTTAATGGAAGTATAATTTAACTCTTAAGTGCTTATTTAATTAACCGTTTTGACGCGATACACATTTTACGAAACTTTTTTTATAAAGTAATACTTGTTTGTACATCCCAGATCACATACATAAACTTCACAAAAAACAAAACATTTAGATTAGGTAACAAAACAAAAGTTTTCGACGGTTATAAACGAAAAAAATCACAATTTAACAGTTATTTTAGCTCCGATTTTATGATTTTTTACAGCTACACTCCTCGACCCTATAAGAATTCATTGAGCGAATTCGATCTTCAATTTAAAATATTTACACTAGTGGATACCACAATCTTATTTTATACTTGATGGGAAAGTATAACATTAACTCGAAGTGTTGGTTTAATCTACTGTTTTGATGCGATACGCATTCTACGAAACTTTTTTCAACAATCCAACTCGTCAAACTTGTTTGTACACACTCCAAGATACGCGTACGTAAAAATCGCAAAAAACAAACATTCAAAGATTAGGTAACAGAACAAAAGTTTTCGATGGTTATAGCGAAAAATATTCAATTTAACGGTTATTTAGCTTCGATTTTGTCAGATGATTTTACTCCAAAATCAAATGCATTGTGGTTATAACAATTCCTTAAGTATGCTGATCATTTTCGTTGGTCTTTATTTGAAGGCTAAGAAAATTTATTATTTTAATAAAAGTTTAAATGGAGAGATTTGAAGTTCACTGAAATGTTGTATTGGTCACATGATCCCCACTCATAACATTTGGTGAATTTTGCTTTTAATTTTTGATATCAATCTTTAATATTAAATTCAAAGATTTGATGTTATGGCACTCGGAGAGAATCCCCATTTCAGTTTTAACCTGCCCTTATTACTTCAGTTTCAAAAATATTTAAAAAAAAGGTTTCAAAAATCCTGTCACCGAATTTTTTTTATGGAATAGACTGAATATCCGCCACAATAAAGTGTAGCTTTGGTTCAAAGTAAAGGTTTTCTTTACTCTTCTGTAGTGACCCACTCATTGTTTTTACGCTCAACGACCTAGATAGATGTACTTAGTTGTGGCACTCGAGGAACCCGCAGTTCTGACATTACTGTTTTAGACATACGAACTTATCACTATTATGTAATAAGTGTACTTTGGTTGTTTGACTACTCTTCTGTAGTCTCATTGTCTTACGCTCTGAATAATTGTAGTGGGTTCAACCCATTATTACGCACGGTTACGTTTTAGTTCATTGTTACACGGTTAAGGTTACCCTCACGGTGATGGCCAGCATGCTACGACCTTTCCAAGTCGGGGCGTGTTAGTCTCCCATACGATCAAGTGCTAAGAATTTCAATAAAGTTTGTTGATGCACAAAATCAGTGAGCACTTTGGTACAACATAAAGTGTTAAGTTTGTGACCTTCGCTAGATTGCTCCGGTCACTAGTGTGGATAAGTATGTAAATGGATAGGGACAGGGAAGCAAACACAAGATGTACGTGGTTCACCCAAATTGGCTACGTCCACGGAGTAGAGGAGTTCTCATTAATTATGAAGGGTTTACACAAGTACATAGGTTTAAACTCTCATTTAGTGAGTACTAGTGAATGATTTAGTACAAATGACATTAGAAAATATTGTAGGAGAATGATCTCTTTTTATAGAAGAGTTTCTAGCTTTGTTCTGACATTGACACGTATCGTGTTGTGATTGGCTTCTGATGTTGACACGTGTCGCACTGTGATTGGCTTCTGATGTCGACACGTGTCGCATTGTGATTGACCTCCTGGTTGGAGGGAAACTCTTCTGGGTCATTGACAGCATAACGTTGACCGGTGCTCAGTAGTTTCGGAATTGGTCAACTATGGTACAAACAGTGCTCCCCTAAGTTCCCGAGTGAGGGAAGCTTCTCGGTTGGGGACTTGCAAGATCCAAGCCACTGAGTAATCACGAAACTTCTAAGTACCGAAGTGTGGTATCGTCTTCACTTGCCTTATCTGTCTCATAGGTAGATGTGGCATCTTCTCTGGAAGTACTCTTCCTCCATCTAGGGGTGATATCTTTAACCGATGGAGATGCACAAGGTAATGTATCAATTTCACTTGAAGCTTACTTGTAGTTTCAGGCTTGGTCAAGCGCGATACAAACCATGTAGTAGGAGTCCCCCAAGTCGCCGAGCTAGGAGATCTGCCGAAAGAGGTGACAGACAAGTTAAGCAATCAGAGCTCCAAGCAATCAGTCCCAAATCAGAAGTTTGATTTCGAGTTTCGGCTGATTGTTCTCATTCTCCCTATCTTGCAGGCAGCATGAAGGATAAAGAGAAGAAAAAAGGGAAGAGATGATATGAGATACTTTTTCTTTTGAAGAAGTAACTTTCCACATGCTTATTCTTGAACTGGGCTGGAGGGTTTTCTGGTTTCCTCCAAAGTATAAGGCGAACTCAAAAATTTGAGGGTCAAAACAAGTCCATCAAATTTAGAGTACGTTCGACCCTGATGATATGGGATACTTTTGTTGTTGACAAAGTAGTGGATGTATCGGCACGTGTTCTGTTACGCTTGTCTCCACATGTTTCCTTGTATCATTCTCACTTGCCCTATCTGTTCCTCAGGTAGATGTGGTATCTTCTCTGGAAGCATAAGATGTTGAAGATGAGTACTCGAGAGCAATGCCAGGTAAGTAATCAGGCAAGGGGTTCCAGGCAGTTAGTTCCTGACTGGAAGCTTGATTCCAAGTGCTGACTGATTGCTCTCTTTCTCCTTGTCTTGTAGGTAAGAACAAGGGCAAAGGAAAAGACAGGGAAAAAGCATGATATGGGATACTCTTGCTTTTGATCCTGATGATATGAGATACTCTTGCTCTGGTGTGGCTGGTTTGCATAGGTATTATTAGGGGGGAAGAAAGCTGAGTATTTCGAGAGGCTTCGTTGGAAGTGCCCTCTCAGATATATGAGGAAGGGTTGATCATTTTTGCAGGTCTGCCTGTCCGTGGAGGATGGAGGGACAGGGTTATATAGGAGTCTCCCTAACAACAAATAGTAATAATTGTTTTCCTTTTACCCTTCTTGGTCATAGCAATGTAGTGGAAGCTGCAAGCTTCACATGTTTTAACTTTGTCAGAGCACTTTGAAAAAAGTGGTCTGTGGTATCAGGAAAGCTGATGTTGCGTGTGAAGATTGCAGACAAGCTTTATCCAAGGAAATATGGCTCTCGAAGTTCGGAGAGCGATGCCTCTTCGATTTTCGAACAAGCAATCATGTCGGGGATCTGGCTCTCGAGATTCAGAGAACGGTGCCTCTTCGATTTTTGAGGAAGCAATCCTATTGGGAGTCTGGCTCTTGAGATTCGGAGAGCGGTGTCTCTTTGATTTTTGAGAAAGTAATCTTGTTGGGAGTTTGGCTCTCGAGATTCGGAGGGCGGTGCCTCTTCGATTTTTGAGCAAGTAATCCTGTTGGGAGTCTGGCTCTCGAGATTGGGAGAGCGGTGTCTCTTCGATTTTTAAGAAAGTAATCCTGTTGGGAGTCTGGCTCTCGAGATTCGGAGGGCGGTGCTTCTTCGATTTTTAAGCAAGTAATCCTGTTGGAAGTCTGACTCTCGAGATTCGGAGAGCGGTGCCTCTTCGATTTTTGAGCAAGCAATCTTGTTGGGAGTGTGAGTAAAGGTTGGGCATTTTTGCCAGTCTGCCTTACCACAGAGCACAGAGGTTGACACACATAGAGACTTTCAGTTATCAAGCAGTGGTGCTGTTCCTTTACCCTTTGTGTGGGTAATAATATGGTAGCTGGACCTTCAAAATTTATGTGTCTAAACTTTGTCAGAGATCTTTGGCAAAGTTATCTGTGGTACCCGATGAGCTGATGTTGCGTGTGGAAAGTGGTGCCTCTTCGATTTTTGAACCAACGGTCATGTTGCCCTTTCTTTTATAAAGGCACCAATTGTGTGCAAGAAGTACATTCAGAGAGTTATTGCTTGTAGGAATTTTCCCCTTATTTTTTGTACTTCAGAGATTTATTGGACCTCATTTCTCCTTCATCATTTCTGAAAATATTTGGCCCATCCGACCGTCGTTTTGACTTGAACTTTAGTGAAGAGGCAGCTATGTCTCCTCAAGACAACATATGGCGCCCATCCTTCTTATCCCCTACTGGTCCTTTTACCGTTTGAGACTTTGTGATGAAGAATGATATGACCGCTGCGGTTGTGGCCAGGAACCTTCTCACTCCCAAAGATAACAGACTATTTTCCAAACGGTCTGATGAGTTGGCTGTTAAGGATTCCATGGCTTTCAGTGTTCAGTGTGCAGGTTCTGTGTCTAATATGGCCCAACGCCTATTTGCTCGAACCTGCCAAGTTGAATCATTGGCGGCTGAAGTGATAAGCCTCAAATAAGAGATTAGAGGGCTCAAGCATGAGAATAAACAGTTGCACAAGCTCGCACATGACTATGCTACAAACATGAAGATGAAGCTTGACCAGATGCAGGAATCTGATGTTCAGATTTTACTTGATCATTAGAGGTTTGTGGGTTTGTTCCAAAGGCATTTATTGCCTTCGTCTTCTAGGGCTGTACCGCTTAATGAATCTCCAAATGATCAACCTCCGATGCCTCCTCCTTCTGGGGTTCTGTCCAGTACTGAGGCTCCGAATGATCATCCTTCGGTGCATTCTCTTTTTAGGGCTCTGCCGACTGCTGAGACTTCTCCTAAGCAACCTTTGTGAAGGCTCCCTCTTGTTTGTTTATTTTGACTCATGTATATGTACATATTTGTAACTTATCGGAGATATCAATAAATAAGTTTTGCTTCATTTCAACGTACTGTGTTAAATACACCAAAGTCTTTTTCACTAAGTTTTTTGAATTTTTTCTTTTGTTGAAGCTTGTATGTTGAAGCTTTGTGAGTGAAGCATGTAGGTTGATGTAGTGTTCCCTTAATTTTCCGAGTGAGGAAAACTTCTCGGTTGGAGACTTGAAAAATCCAAATCAGTGAGTGGTCGTGAGACTTCCGAGTATCAAGGTGCAGTAGCATATGGTAGGAGTCCCCCAAGTCTCCGGTCGAGGGAGTTGACGAAAGATGTGTCTTGCTAGTAGCCAAGCTTCTAAAGTAACAAAACTTCACCATTTTCCTTTCTAAGTGGTAGCCCAAAACTCCTCCTTCATCTATATATATAAAGTGAGCACCTTCAAATGGTGAAACATTCAAAATACCTTAAATTGTCTTTTTAAGAATTTCATAAATTACAATTGAACCAAAAGAAGCTAAAGTATTTAACCATATTTTTATTTTGAATGAATTTAATATTTAAAATTATAGAAAAAAAAAAAAAACAAAAACAAAACCTCCCACGTTAATGGGTGGTTTCACGTCATTAATTCATTTTTTTTAAATTTTTTTTAAATATGTAAATTAATTATTTAAATAAAAAAATATAAGAAGGCCAATTGCCACATGCGTATGCGTGTGGGAAGAGGCTAGTATATATAAAGGGAGAATGCCAAATAGGTGAAGCATTTCAAAATGCCAAGAAAGGCCCTTTGTTTTCTTCAGAACCAAACCCAAAACATTTCAAAAAATGAGGATAAACTGGTAAAAAAACAGTCCGCACAGAAATATGTATTGAAAAACCACCACGTTCAGGACGTTCAGTTTTCAAACCCCCCACAACCTTTTATCATAACTTCTCTGCTTCATTTGTTCAGTTACAAAATTCTAATCTCCGTACATCGATCCACCTCCTTCCCAATTCGAGCACTGCTTTTCTCTTCTTTCTAATGCTTCGTCTTCGTTTCAGATCAGCTTGCTTTGACTCAGCCACTCCCGCCAGTTCGGAATCGCCACCACCGCGGCGTACCGGAAGGATGGAGGAGATACGTTTTTCATCGAAGAAAGCATTTCGTGGACGTCCCTCGGTGTGTTCGATAAGGTTTCTCAAGCTCTCTACAACGCCGGCCTCAGCCAACCGTCTCTGGTTCAAGTGCCAAGTTCAGTCTTAACCTTAATTTTTTCTTTCATTCCTCAATTTTTTCCATCCGAGCAATGAAAAATTGAACTGGGTTTTTAGATTATTGATCCCAATTTGTGAAATTGCTTCAAAGTTTGAATTTTTTTAGTAATGCGTTTTGCGTTTTTGGGATTTTAGGCTGCTAGCATACTGTCTATACTTTCAAGGAATGATTGTTGCAGCTGAAACTGAATCACCACGTTCAGGATGGATGTTGTTTTGATCAGGGATTCCCCTCATTGGGTTCTCATTGCAATTCAGTTTTACAGTAAACGCAATTCCGGTTCCTAAAGCTCAAAGAGAAGGTCGGCAAAAGTACGTTTAGAGCTATATATGTCGTGTTCCTTTCGAGTATGTGATTGGGCTTTTGTCTTTCTTCCATTTTAGTCATCTGTTTTCCTTTCAATTTTCACGAAAAAGAAACTTTAGATGTTAAATTTTTCAGTGCACAGGTTTATATTTAATCCCTCCTATCTGTAATGGAAGTTTATAGGGTTTATGCTTCGGTTTATAGTGATGGAAATAAAGTTGTTGCGATGAAGACCTCTTTCACTCTCTGAAGCCCAGAACGGAGTGAAACGGTAATTCTCCGCGCCTTCTCCTTTTCCATTGAAGAGTTTGAATACTTACTTTTCCTACGTTTTTCTCATTGAATTTTCTTTTAAGTGTTTTATTTAAATGGGTTTGACACATTTACCAGACATATGAAATTAGAAAACTAAACTTTGGGACTGTGTGGCACAATAGCCAGTAGACAAAAAGGAATAGATTGGATTAGTTGGACTCATTTTTTACTGCCTCACTGCAGAGATTATCACTTCCCTCCCCAATTTTTTACTAATCTCTGTCCACTTCTTCTAATTATTTAAATGCCTTAATCTCTTGAATGCTTCTTCTTTGCTTTTTCGTCCATTTTCGGTTTTCAACACATTTTGTAATTGTGAAACAGGTATTGGATTGATTTTAGTGAGTGGGTTTTTTTGTTAACGTTGATCAGATTTGGACCTTTGTGTCGATCGAAGTCATTGCTGGTGGGTTAGCTGAGGTATGATTGCTAGCTTTCTCTCTTGGTGCAATTCAAAATGTTTTGAGTTGTTATATGGACTTAAGATTTAGTAAGTACTTGCCAAAAGTCATGGGATTTCGAAATATCGATGTCTTGCTTGCTTATTAGCTTAAACATATAATCTAAGAACCAAGGTAGTCCTTTTTTCACTGCCTCACTGGATACAATGTGTTGATGAGTTACACAACAGAGTCGTGTGTGAGAATCTGTGCCTGCAACCTCATTGGTTAGGCAGGCCTTGGTGTTTGCTGTTTTGGGCAGTGTTTAATCCATTGCCAGTGGTGCACTACTTTGTGATACCATGGACGAGCAAGAAAGTAATACAAGAGTTTAATTGCATAATTACACGGAAAAATAAGTTCATATAATTTTAACTATTCTGAAGTGAATCTTCTACTGGTCCGGTTCAATGTTGTCCCAGTTTACATGGGACGATGCAACACTTATATGACACTTTTCTTATCGGCTGTATATGGATCATTGTTGACTTATGGATTAATATGCTTATGTATATGTATACATATGTTTTGATTCCTGTTAAACTTTGTTTGTATTATTTTTGTGTTTGTCATTGACAGTAGCTTTGAAAACATTCATATTTATCCTATGGATTCTGCAGCCTTCTAATTTCAAAGACGATTCCAACCCCATTGGTGAATTTCAAATGCCTTAATCTCTTGAATTCTTTCACCTATTTGGCATGTCAATTGTCATTATTAGCTATTAGATGAAGTACTTGAAATTATGACGTTCATTTTGAACTCAAAATTGAAGAAACACAAACACATCTGTAACTTCTACACATGTTATATTATGCAACATATACATGCACATATATTCTAACCCTTGCACTGTGTTGTTGCACGTACAAAAAAAGAAAAAAAGAAAAAAAGAAGAAAAAAGACTAATGTGCTGCTCACTATAGTTTAATTAAATTGATGATACACATTTGAGGACATGATTTTTAGGATAGTATCACTTTCATATGTTAGTTAACTGTTACAGTAATTTTTTCCCTTATGTGCTCATTTCTTTTGTCAAATAAATTATTGTGCTTTTTTATTTTTTTTTATTTTTTATTTTTCGAGACTTGGGAGCAGCCTCTCCATAAAATGGGGGTAAGGCTAGCCGACATTCACCTCTCCCAGACCCTGCGTAAAGCGGGAGCCTTGTGCACTGGGTACGACCTTTTTTAATACAAAAAGTTTTCAACTGGAGTTCAACATATCAAGTATGGAGAGAAATGATAGGAGCAATATAGCACATATTGTCATCTTCTTAAATAAATTGTTCTCAATGTTAGGATGTCTTTTTCCTCCGTTTGGGGTTTTGTCCTACTTGGTACGAACAATATTTCAATTCTATCAAATATTCTCCCTCAAATTCTGTAAACTTTGAATTAATACATGATGATCACCTTTCTTTTACGTTTCTAATAAATCTCATAAAGAAAGAAAATAATGAAATACAAACAAGTGAAGCAATTCACGCAGATAAATACGTTTAAAATGTGAGTCGCGCGCAGTGCGCTGTGATTAAAAAAAAAGGCCTTTCGCAATCATTTCGTGTCAAGGCCTTGAAATTGTATAATGGTACAAGATTATTGTGTTACTGTACGAGGCCTCGACATTATAGAGCCTTGAAATTATCTCTTTCCCTTTTGGTTTTTGACAGATTGTATTAGATTTATTGTTGTTCGTTTGATGAAGTTCTCGATTCAAGAACATATATATTTTCAGTTTCTACTATTTGGTTTTTGTTGAGTTTTAAGTCTCAGTTGTAGTGATGTTTGTGTGTTTCTAAATTTCTTTCAATAGCTTACTTTTAGTTTGCTTTTGTTTGTATATATTTCTTCCGAGCAATTTTTCAAGTATTTTTCAAGTTGCATTCATACGAGCTATACGAAAAGGATATGTATTTGAGACAATTTGGTGAGAAGAGCGTCCTAAATTATTAGTACGATATCTACTCTTGCAAAGTAAGCCGACATATTTGAGCTTTCTGTTTTTTCCTATTAAAGGCTGCATAATGAAAGGACTGATTGCCTTTGTTACTAATATTTATGGTGTCAGTGTTGTGGTGTAAACAAAAAAATAATTTTAATTTTCCCTACCAAATACTATGATGAATCCTATGTCAAATGATGTATGTGGTTTTGAGATATGTAAAAGATCTATTGTGGTACTTATCTGTATTTGACTATTTTGCTTGGTAGGTAACTGTGATCTCCATGCTTATTGTTTTGTGTGGGTTGTTAGAAAATACTCCAGACAGTGAGCAAGTTTTATTCGATATTGAATTTGTTAAAAGAAGAAGAAAAAGCATTTTTCTCAATAGAATGCAAATTTCATTCAACTTGGAGAAATACTATTTGACCACTCAGACTTAATTAGTTTGTTTGTAACTTAAAACAATAGTGACACTATTAATATCTAAACTAAATGGATAACACTGGCAATGAGCAATGACTTTTGAGTAATCTGAGGGTTAAAACATCCTCAGATTACACATTTTAGTTCATCTTTTGGCAATGAGCAATACAGTCCTGCAAGTGGCCCTTGACCACAGTGATGGAAATATGTTGACCCCTTGCATGATGGTATGGGTTCGAACTCCGTCGGTGGCTAATATAACATTTAATCTAACAAAATCTATCATTTGACAAAAAAAAGAGCAATACAGTCTCATGCGGAAATAATGAGAGTCTTTGTACGCACTTCATTCGCGATTTGGGGAAAGAATCTAATCCCCTTTTGAAAGAGTCCCTCGATTTCGATTACATTTTAAGTTTTTCCCTAAATAGTTGGATGAGGCCATCTCCTTTGGCAATGACATCTTATCTATTTTTAGTAATCACTTAAGAAATATAAGAATATCTAAAGAACACATTTTTGGGGTGCGTAGAGCCGTGATGCAAAAAAGCCTCTCGCATGTGCGTGAGCGCGTGCAGAGAGGTTAGTGTTATTAAAGCGCTTGTGAATACGGTGGATCATTTGGTATTTTTTTTTCAATAGGAATTCCATTAACAAAGCAGCATGGGAAGAAAATACAAAGAGACTCCTTCAAAATGGAGAAGATAAGCACAGCTCTGTATCGCCAACGATGCAGTCGCATGAGCTGCTTTGTTTGCAGACCTAGGAATCTAACTCCAATGAAGAGAAGAGAACAAGCAAGCATGTCTCCCTACTTCTTCCACTATTAGAATGATTTTCCACAAACCTTTCAAGTTTCTTTTCTGAATTATTTCCATAATATTTTCGAAAGGAGTAATACTAGGGAGATTCAATTTTGTAAACTAAATGACATGAAAGTTGGTGATTGGATTATTACTTAATCGTTGATAAACGTGCTCATTTTTTTATTTATGACACCTCATTTAGTTTGCTAATTTAGTCCACAAATTTAGGGAAGATGATCATCTCCAAATCCACTTTATGGGGATCCTAGGGATCCTAGTCGTTCATCATACGTCGTGCGGTTAGTTTTCGTCAGGTACTATTTGTGTTTAATTTTAAATAAAAAGGTCAAATGATTTCTAATCGCACGATACACGATGAATGACTAAAATGTGAGGATCCTTAGGATCCCCACAATTTGGATCCGGATGGAATCCAAATCCCAAATTTAGTCTTCCTAGCATTACTCTTTCGAAAAAGAACAACTCCACTGTTAACGTAAGTTGTCATTGTTTGTTTGATCAATTGTTTTCTAAACAATTTGAAGCACTCCTAATTCTGGAACTAATTATATCTGGGATTAGCCAGAATGATCGTAGGAGTGATGTAGGGTTTGATTATAGTGTGTGGGTTTATTGAATAATTTTAGTTTTATTATTAATTTTATCTTGTACTTGATGATAATTATGCAATAAGGTAAAAAAAGACAATTAACATTTAAAATTTAACTTGAGTAAAAAAATTACATAAGTTTAAATAAAATTATTTTTTCTTATTTTTTTGGGACCAAAATAGGATTTTAAGATATGCATAGAACATGCACATGTTCAACAGTATGAGAAATAGATTTTTTTTAAAAAACTTAAAATAACTAAATTGACCCTTAAATGGGTTATTGCCAAGGGACCAGGATCCTCTCCTGAGCAGATGGAGAGGATCCTCCTGACCAGGCTCATCGGACTGTTCATTTTTTATCCAACAGCTACAAACAGGTAGCCCCTCTAAAAGTTATAATAATTATAATCGTTGGATAAAAAATGAACGGCCCGATGGGCCTGGTCAGGAGGATCCTCTCCATCTGCTCAGGAGAGGATCTTGATCCATTGCCAAGTCCTCTCTCGCATCCCCTTTCGACGAACCCTAACCCCCAACGGGGCGAGAGTAAGAGGAAGGAGAAGAAGTTAAATTGGAATTGCTCTTCAACCCGTCTTACGACTCTTACCCACCTCTCTCTCGCTACTCAATCTCTCTACATCTATCACAATTCTCAAACAAAGAAACAAGAAGTTCAATTAAAGCAAATTAAGAAACAAGCGACTTCCATCTTCAGGAAAAGCTGATAAGTGCGGATTGAGGTTTCAATAATCTTGACGAGATCTGGGGCATGAACCATCAAATCAAATTCTTCTTCTTCTATGCCATTTTGAATTGGACCTGAACAAATTCACGAAGCCAAGTTTCTTAACATGAAAAGTACAGACATAATGATATGAATTTGGTAGTACATGAAAAACGGCTTTTGATTTAGTGCTTGTAAAGTGAACATGCAACCGTAGAAGTGACATTTGGATTGACACAAGAAGTGATTTGGGATCACTTAGACTTTTTCTGGGTTTTTGTTCTCTTTTTTCCAATCTTTGTCGTGCTTGAACTCTAAGGTTTCAGAGGTGTCGGGAGTTACCAAGTCCTGGTCACGGGGGAGACTAGGTTGGGGAAGGAGGTGTCGGGAGACATGGGGCTGGGTTAGTGGTGGGATTGAAGGGGATGCGAAATCGCCGAGCACCGGGGATGCGAGTAGGGATGGGCAACGGTTATGGCGGGCGGGTAACCGCGGTTACTTACTCATAACTGTTTATATCTATACCCGCATATACCGTTTACCCGTTGGGTAATTGCATAAATGTTTATACCCGTAACCTGATTATTGGTTGTACTCATTATTGATATAGTGAAAGATTGTTGTTGTTGTCCCGTGGATGTAGGCACATATTGCCGAACCATGTAAATTCTTGGTGTTATTTATCTTGGTTATTTGTTTTTCAATTTCCGGAGTATGTTCTTGTTTTTCCCATTCTTAAACGCGATATTCTCAACAAGTGGTATTAGAGCCAAGTTCGGCTGATATCCGTTTAGAATGGAGGGTTCAATTATGATGAAACTCACCCGCTCCAACTGGGTTACGTGGAAATCAAGAATGGAGGACATGCTTTATTGTAAAGATCTCCATAAGCCAATTGAAGGTGTTAAGAGCAAGCCAGAAAATATGTCTGATGCTAATTGGACCAAGATGAATTGTAAAACTATTGGTACGATTAGACAATGGGTGGATGAGAGCATCTATCACCATGTATCTAAAGAAATTGATGCGCAAGCTCTTTGGAAGAAGTTAGAATCCCTCTTTGAGAAGAAGACCGCTGCCAAGAAAGCATTCCTTATCAAAGAGCTTGTCAACATGAAGTATGCGGAAGATGTTAGTGTAACCGAGCACTTGAACAACTTTCAGAACGTGATCAATCAGGTAGCCACTATGGGTTTGAATATTGAAGAAGAGCTGCTAGCACTTTTATTGCTAGGATCCTTGCTAGATAGTTGGGAAACCTTTGTCGTAACTGTAAGCAATTCGGCTTCTAATGGCGTACTGTCTATGGATGCTGTTAAGGATAGCATGTTTAATGAAGAAACAAGGAGAAAAGCTTCAGGTGCAGGAGCTAGACAACTCTTTGTCATAGAGAAAAGAGGCAAAAATTCCGGTGAGACGAGATTCAATGGAAACTGCCACTATTGTGGGAAAAAGGGTCACATGAAGAAGCATTGTCGTAAATGGAAAAAAGAACAAAAGGATGGGAACAATATTGCAGGTGTTGTGACTTACGATGAAGAGCTTATTTGATGCAGATGATTGATGGTTTTTTGGCAAAGAAGTCTATAATTGCCTTTGCCAATGACGATGGGTATTGCGATCAGAGGGAGCCTGGTCAAGAGAAGTCTAATCAAGAGGGTCTTGGTTAATGAGTAGTTCGATCAAGGGGAGCTTGGTTATGGGTAGTTCAATCAGGGGGAGTCTAGTCATGAAAAGTTCGATCAATGGGAGTTTGGTCAAGAGGAGCAATCCTATTTTGGTATGCCTTCCTCATGGTCTGGAGGGGGAGATTGTTGGGTTTTTTCCAACCCATTATAAGTTGTCCTAAGTCTATTGGGAATTAATAGTCTTAGAGGATTAAATTGTTTTCCCAATTGGAGTTGTTTTCCCAATTGGAGTTAGTTTCTCAATTGGAGTAGGATTCATAGCTAAATTCCAATTAGGATTAATAATCCTTATTGAAGAAGACCTTTATTATATCTATATAAAGGGGCTATTGTACTAGTTTTGGGAGGGAGCAAAACAATAAATTGTATACCACTCAAGGGATTAGAGTGAGAGAATACTGTAAAGTGTGTGCAAGAGAAAAGAAAAGAGATAGTGCATTTCTTGTTCTTGTTCTTTCAGGTTTTTCAACGGTTATCCATACCTATAATCGTGTACCCATTTAACCATAACCATTTACTCATTTAACCATAACTATAACCATTTACCCATTTTTGAACCCGTTTATCTTTTTTTACCCATTTACCCATTTTTTCACCCGTCTACATGTTTTTTTTAACAACTTGAAAATTACAAAATAAAAATTTGTCATAATTTTCATTTTCTGACAATTAAACACCGTTATAGGTACATTTTAGCATGCATTTCCCTATTTTAATCATTTAAGTCCTCATACAATTCCAATAATTGAAATAATAGTTTACGAACGTTATTTTTCTGCTACACCCAAGCAAGTCTTTAATTATAATTCATATGATTACAAAGTAAAGCTTCTAAAAACATAAAGTAGTCATTATCTCTTGAATACTAGATGATTCAAAACTCCAAAATATTCTGAAACTAAACACTTTCGAACACGTTCAATCACAAAGTATCATCGACTCATTGTCACCAAAAGCGGCTTACAACAAAAGAAATGTATAAATTGAATTAGTATCCCATTTAGGAACACCGACACCAATTAGCATGAACATAATGCATTATGCAAAACCAACTGATATAAAACACCACTCAATCAACTGTTCGTTTACTAACAAAATGGCATTATGCAAAACCAACTGATATAAAACACCACTGATATAACAGTGTGCTGCTTGTATGGCAATTTCATGAATCAGTTTATAACTTTATAGACATGAATCGGTTACATTAACACAAAACCAAAATGGAAAAAGTAGTCATAAGACCATCATCCTCTCACCCACAAAACCCTATTGGCCCCTCCAATTCAATTTCGGTGGAATTCAATTTTGTGATTTCTCTGAGGGTTTTTAATTTTTTTTTTAATTTTACATATATTAAATTAAATGGGTAAATGGATATCCGTTATAACCGCGGGTAATACCTATAACCGATGGATACTTGTTATAACCGCGGATAATACTTATAACCGTCCATTTAAATTTCACGGATAAACGGTTATACCCATAACCGTTTATTTGTCTAAACGGTTATCCATAACCGTAACCGCCAACTTTAAATGGGCGAGTAACCACGGTTACCCAAATCCATGGGTATTTTGCCCATCCCTAGATGCGAGGTCAGCAGAAGGGGCGGTGAGATCAATGACGGAGGAGAAATTGGTAGAAGAAACCTTGTTTTTTGTGAACAAGTTAAAAATACGCACTATATACACTGTATGTACATTATAGGTACACGATATGCACATGATATGCTCATAGATCTGAGCTCAATCCAAAAATCCAGAGTTCACAGCTCTTTTTTGAAATCAGAAAATGAAGCAATGAGATGTAAGTATAAGAGAATTGTTATTGGCATTCCAAAAATCTCATTTTCATCATTTCACTTTGTGCATGGAGTTTGCATGGCCGATTTGTTCTATTTTGATACCAATATTACTAAAATGGCCAATTTATATCAATTTCCCTAATAATTTGGTTTGAATTTGTGTTTGGTAAGAATCCAATATAGGATTTTTTAGTTTCAAATGAAGAAGAATAGTACTAGACTGTAGTAGTAAGTGACTCTGAAATATGTAGTTAGATTCTAAGGGCATGTTTACTTAACAAAAATGGAATAAATAAGGAATGGGAGAACTTAGAAATAAGAAAAGTAAGAAAAGGAAATCGGATCCACTAGGGGAAATTTTGAAAAAAACCAAAATTTGAACTTCATATAGAATTATAGCCATCATTTTAAGTGTATGATAATTAGAGAGCTACTAGACCCACCCCGTTGTCTTATTTTCCCACCCACGTTATATTTACACCTACTATAAAAAGTTAAAAAATTTAAAATGTTATTTTCCCACCCACTATTATTCCTAAAATAACCCTTAATATATATATATATATATATTTTTGGACAAACACACACACACATATATATATAATTAGAGATAAAAAGTCACAGAGCCATACTTCAATTATACGATGTCGACAAATCAAGATGACCCACATAAAATTATCTTTTACATCTTCGACATAAACATAATCATCTACTTCTTCCATAGAAACATCAATTCATTCTTTTTGCTTTCTCTGAATGAAAGGAGATGAGAATGATGAGTTAGGGTTTAAGAGAGACAAATCGTCTAAACATAGCGTGAGAGTTATCACGCCCAAACTTTTTCTTTTTTCTTTTTTATAAAAAAAAAAAAGTAATGCAAATTAAATTGGGTAACTAAGGTCCTTATTAGTCAATTTACAAATTGACAAATTTGTAATTAAAAAATTCATAAAAAAGTGGGTGGGAAGATAAGACATTGGGGTGGGAATAACAGCTCTCGATAATTATAACCAAAACTTAATATGAAAGTACTAATACATCCTTACAACAAGGTTTTCTAGAAAAAAACCAAGATTCTTTGGGCGCTCAAATCTCACTCTCTCCCATGGTTGGTCGTTACGGCACTAACCTTTTGCAGAAGAAGACGTAGTCAATCCCTTCTCTGTGAGTTTTCCCTCTCGATGATTTTTGCTGTTGTTTCTTTTGAAATCAATTGAATTCGAATAGGGTTTTCTTATTTGGTGAATCTGGTTGCTTAGATTTTAAGATTTGGGTTTCGCTATCAAATTCTTTCTCCCAAATCTGCTGTCTGCAACCGATGCTATTCTTCGACAATTTTGTCAAAGGTGAAGCCATTCCATTTGCAAATCCAGATATGTAATTCTCAAGTCTCTACAATTTCACATGATTTCCCTTGAATGAACCATAAAGAGGCTGTGACCTTCTGAAGCTGAATATATCGTCGATTTTGACATAGCAAGGTTTCACAGGTGAACTTCCATCCGTAGTGTACTCGGATGAATGTGAGTTCCCGTACACTCGTACACTTAATGACCTCTTTTGAGGTGCCCCAACTTTTATATGCTCATTGAAAAAATCTATCAATTCTTGCTGCGTAAGCTGCCTCAGTGCTGCAATCTGTTTTCAAGTATCAACACTACATTAATAGGGGGCTAGTCGTTTTTATGAGCAACATGGCAGCTCTTTGATTTTGGGCCAGTTTTGATGGCATGGCACGGCCCACAGAAAACATCCCAACGTGCTTGCCTTCCTCATTCATGGGTAAATACAACTTTTGGTTTCACCAAAGTCCATTGCCACGATACCCAATTCGCCCTCGTGCGAGTCTGATCCATAGACCCCAATATTGCAATAAAATGATTTTGTTATCATCTTAAGTGGCTCGCGTTTTGTCCACATGAGAAGAACAAAGTAATGAATTCAAAATTTGAAAATTTAGCAAAAGAGATAATGAGCTATTTATTGAAGTTGATCAAAGTCTCTAGGACTCGGACTGTTTATAATAATAATAAGGGAAAACTTGATATAAGTCCAATTTAGCCAATTGTAGGAATAGTCCAATTTATTAAAATAAGTTCAATTCTGAAATTTAATTATTTTATTATCAAGAATTATCTATTCAATGACAATATTTATTATAAAAATCAAATTTCTTCCTAATTATCTCTTTGATTATTTCTTTTTATTTTTATTTCTTGTTATTTCTTGTTCTTCCTCCTCCTTTAAACCCCATTTATAGATTTTATTTAATTTTTATAATCAACCTATATCACAGGTTAATTATTTTTATGTATCTATATGACATATTCTTTTTTATAATCAACGTGTCACAAATTAATGTTTTGCTTGTAGATATATTATGTTTTTTCCTACCTTTTAGTTAGGTTTCATATCTCGCTTACATGCATAATATATATTCATATATTTGTTACTTGAGTTAAGGTAGAATGTTTTGTAGATAATTTATGTTAGTATATTAGTTTTTGTTGTTGTAAGATATTAATTGATTTTTTGGAGTTGAAAAATGCATAATATTAGAAGATTTTAATTGATTTTTAATATTTTTTTAAAATATAAATGAGTATAAAAGAAATAAAAACATGTAATTAGATAACTAGATTTACTCCTAAAAATCATCTATGTTTTTGGACCTAGATCTAAAAGCCCCAATAATTTGTTGAGTTGCTTTTGGGGTGACCTACCCCCTTACCAAAAATGTTGCAAGGGAAGGAGGGGGGGGGGTGTTGAAGGGGAATAATTGTTTTAAAGAAATTGGTATTTGCTTACAAGTTCATGAGATAAACTGAGAAAACCATCTCCTTTTTTTTTTTTTTTTTATTAATGGAGGGTGGGGAGTACGGGGGGAATAACTGTTTTTAAATAAAGAAATTGGCAATTGCTTACAAGTTCATGAGATAAACCGAGAAAACCTTTATTTTTCTATTAATGGAGGAGACCAGAGTCCGCATTTTTTTTTTTTTTTTGAAGTGAAACGTTAAAGATTTTAATAGACATCAAAGATGATTACAATCTTCAAGA